>PVLD010002863.1:108979-155265 GCA_004027595.1 Dinomys branickii
TGTGTGTGTGTGTGTGTGTGTGTGTGTGTACAATTACTGGAGACCCAACCCAGAGGTTTCTGCACACTCGCTAGGCAGGTGTTTTACCACTGGCTTACATCCCAACATTTCCTGTGTCTTTAATGGAATTAAAAAGTGATTTTCTCTCTTTTCTGACAGCCTCTGTTTCCTAAGAAGAACTACGAGTGCTTGACCAGCTGTGAGTTCCTGAAGTACATCCTTCTGGTGAAACAAGGGGATTGCCCAGCTCCTGAGAAAGCCAGTGGTTTTGCTGCTGCCTGCGTGGAAAGCTGTGAAGTTGACAATGAGTGTTCTGGGGTGAAGAAGTGTTGCTCTAATGGGTGTGGGCACACCTGCCAGGTACCCAAGACTCTGTACAAAGGTAAGCAGCGCTGAGGATACAAAACACCTTTCCTTCACAGGAGCTGGTGTGTACTTAGGTGTGTACATGTGGAAAAATGCCAGGAATATACCAAACTTTAAGGAAATTTATTTTGTGCCATGTACTATTATGTTAAAATATTTGTGGGTCAGATTAGCCACAATAAGCTCAAGGGGGATTAAATCAGACATAAATGCTTTTATATACTTGTAGAGTAGTAGTGATCTGGGAACTTTATTTTGTACATTTTTTTGCCTGGAAGAATAAATCAATTAAACTCCGCTGGGTACATTAGAATAAAAAGATGTAAATCCCTAGAAATAGGCTGGAGTTGAGGCCCACACTTGAAAATTGCACAATAGATGTACTTGTAATATGGCTTTTCTGTTGGCAGAATCCAGTCAGGAGTATCATTGCATAGATGTTACATATTTTGATGAGTATGTTGAGATTCTAAGCAGAGGGATTTCTTTCCTTCTTCCAAAAGATGAGGACTTAATTGATCGCATACTTCTCCAAATATGAGTTTACATTCAAAGGAAAATTCTAGAGCACTTACCTTCTTAAGGCTAAGAGCTATTTGCCTTTTTCTTTAAATGTGACCCAGTTCCTGACTGATTCTTTTGTACCATGTATACTTTTGGGTACTATCAAAGTATACTCTGACGTAGAATATTTTGTTAACTTTTCGGCCTAATCTAAAGATTGAAGTAGAATCAATCAGTAAGCATTTTTCATTACAAGTGAAAAAAGAGAAATCAATGTATTTTTTTCTTCACTTTCTTAGTAAGCGTATGCCAAATTATGTTATTTATAACTGCAAGTAATTTTTAAAATAAAGTATATGCAAAACAGCATTCATTAACAATATTAGGTTTGCGTTATGTCTGGTTGTTTTGAGAAGAACTCTCTTACACTCATAATAATATGCTTGTCCCAGAAATAGTATTTCTGACTTATTTCTCTTTAATTCTGCCTCTCAAATATGCTTCTTTGAAATTGATATAATCCAAGCAGTTTTCAGTTTTATAAACTCTTGCCTAGAACTATTGGAATCTAGCAAAAATATCAAATCCTAAATTAAAACTACTTACTGCTTTTCCCTTACTGAGTGATATTTCTTTAATAGATTTGAACTGCTATTGCTTTCACATCTTGTAAATTTCATCAAATTACTTTTGCAAAATCTAAACCCATTTTATTTCTAAAGTGTCAGATGTTATGAAAAATTTCCTATTATAGTTTATATGCTATTTATTATTAGATATTACTGTAAAAATGGGATGTCTTTAGGGTGATAATTTTAAATCCATTGGTAAATCCTGTAACATTTTAAATGCAGGGCATTTTGAAAAAGGAATATAAATTAGAACGTGTGGTTTTTCATAATAAATATAGGGAGTTGATATGAATTTCAAACATGTCTCTTTCACCAATAACAAGAATCTTCTAGGAAAGGCCAAAATAAATGATTAATTATATAAAGATGCTTACAACTCAAACCTATGATTAACTACATAAGCTGGACTTTTAAAAAAAGTACTGAAGTTACCTTTATAAAAAGACCTAACAAAGTGCCTCTTAACTTCTGTTTTTGTAGGAAGCAGTAATTCACGGAAAACTACTGCTATTAGTGCCTTTGCATAATGACATGGTGAAGCTAGTCTGTTGTTATTTAAACCCATTCACACAGTGCGATCAAAATATACGATGGATGTTCACATTAAAAATGTATTACAGTAAAAGACAAATTTTCATGAGTCTCCCTTAGAATTGTTTTGCTTACTTCAAATGCGCTGTATTGCTTTTGCTGCTTTCTGAAGCAGTTCTGAAGGTGCTCCTTACAGAGTTTCCCTATCAGCTGTGATTTAAAAATGCCATGAATGCTGCTGCTGAGTGATATCCAACGGAAAATCTAGCTTGTAAAAATATGATGGTCTGTCTCTATCCACGTCATTCACTGGACCTGGCATTGTGCAACTGCCGATTTTTCCTCAAAGTCAAAAGGACTGAAACACCAACATTTTTTGGACTAAGGTAGCTCAGTGGCGCAAGCACCCACCTGGCCAGCTCAAGGTCCTGAGTTTGATTCCCAGTGCCAAGAAAATAATAATTTTGAGCCAATTCAGGACATTGAGGCAACCAAAGAGGACTTTTAGAACTGCTTCACAAAGTGAAAATAATGATGCAGTGAATGTGTTTGAAATGATGGGGATTATTTTGAAAGGGATTCTTGGCAATGTGGCTTTTAGAGTAATACATTTTTCCATGTAAATATTCATTGTAGTTTTTGATCATAAAACACACACACACACACACACACACACGTACATATGTTTGTCTTCATTGCTCAAGTAGCCCCTCAGGGAAGGCTGCTCTCCACTGATGTCCCACCAGCAAATAAGTTAGGGTGTGTGACAGAGGGAGGTCAGAAAGAACCCACTGCAGCCTTCCCTGGACCTCTCAGTTGTTTAGCCATTTGAGGTGCTGTTGATGTTGTGAGCCACAGGGCCGCTGCTTGCTTACTCTCAGAAAGGAGCCTCCTACTGATGGCGGGGACCTGGGAAAGCTCTGGGTCTGTCCTTAGCTGAGGCTCCTCCAGGAGAAAAACAGCACCCAGCCAGTGAACACACAGGTCCACCTAGGCCACCTCAGAGGGCTGGATGTCACTGTCTGCCTTCACAACATCTTTGTTGTTGTCCACAAACAAGCTGGTGTGAGGCAGGCTTCCTTGCCTCACTCTTCCGCCTCTTCCCCTGGGTGACTCTTTTCCTACAAAGTGTGGTCTCTGGTTGGATGGGACAAACTCACCTTGCTCTACAGTTTGTGGCTGTGGAAACTGAGGTTGCAGGATGCCCCTAAGTGATTTGACTGCTGGTAGAAGAAATGTACGCTACACCTGTTCCCACTGGGCCAGCTCTCCTGTCAGTTTGTTCGAACTGTATCCAAAGAGAGGAAGAGGACCGTGTGCCAAAGCTGTCACTGGGTATCGCTATTATATGAGAGGTCAGCTGGAAGTTAGGCCATTTCCAATATGGGGAAACATTTCCAGTATGGGGAAATGAACCCAAGGCCTTCACCAAGCTACACTCCTAGCCCTTCTACTATTTTTCAGTTAATAGTCACTAGTTCATCAACATTGACAGGTAATGAATAATAAAGCATTTTCCCCTCATTGGACTTATTGTCAAGTACTTTGTAGACCTGAAGCATTTTAAGTTAGCTATCGAGTATACATTATGCAGTACCAAGTTTTATTGCACATATAATGAGTAAATTGTAGATTTCTCATGAGCTTCTCGTTCATTGGTTATTTAACTTATTAAGGTGTCATCATATAGGTGGTTGGTGTCTGGTAGTCATGAAGAATATGTGCTTGATTTTCTCCTAGTTGAAGTTTAAGAGGAGCAGGTGCCACCCACATCTATCAGTGATAATACATTTGAGGAGAAGAAGTATTTGTTTATTGCATCTGGTTTGCAGTGTCCAAGAAAGAGCCTTGGGGGGACAACAAAGCATATAAAACATCTGTCACCCTGTCCACTGGTTCATTAATTCATTACTGAGCTAATCATGCACGTAAGACTTATTTAAATATGCAAATTATTTTCTTAACATTTGAAAACAGTGAAATGTGCTGACCCCGGAAATGTCTTCCATGCAATCATTTATGAGTTTGATTTTTAAAAACGTTAAAATTACAGAAACATATACTTTCTGCTTGATTTACTGTGTTTGTGGCATACAGTAAGATGAATAAAGAAAGATGAGGCATACCGATTTTATAGTTTGAAAAGTTTATATGCTGAAAATTTGAGTTTTTGTGAACAATGAGTGCTTTGAAGGTGTGATCAACACAATTTTCCATTTTGTCTGAGCATTGAGTTTGGCTTGTTCTGGAAGAATTATCCTGAACTGATGCCTCAAGCAAGTCAACTTTACTAGACTCATGGTGTAGTTTGAAACAACCAAGCAGGAGCTATTCTTTTGTCTTCAGTGAAAATGATGAGCAGAGCAATAAAAGACTTCAAAGGCCAGCATGGCGGAACAAATGCTATGAAGTGGAAACTTTAATATAATTGTGGAAAGTTTAAAAAGCTTGTCTTCTATAGATTAGAACACAAATGGTTGCTTTGGGGTTCATTTCCACTTCCTTCCTGGGTTTATGGTAGCTCAGTTAGTTTTCCCTCCAGAAGGAGAAATGTTTCATTATTTTGCTGGCAAATCCCCACTGGCTTTTCTGGCTTCATGCTGTGGCAATTGATTGAGGGGAGGAGAAAAGCTGAAGATTTGGATGAAGATTCAGACTAATTTGTACTTTTCTGCTGTGTATATTTTTCCTTTGTTGTGGACAAATCCAGGATTAATCATATGCCATTTTTTCCCCAAAACAATCATTGAATGAATTTAATACTTTCCACCGATATCTCAATGTTTGAAATTCAAAGTGCAGGCCTTTGGAGATGGACTAATACAACTTCTCACAGATGAATTTTTAATGTTCTGAATCCAGTCGTCCAATGCCTTCATATGGTACACATACAATTTCCTATACTGCTGACTATCTTTATGAGAGGGTACCGAGTGGTTGACTATTGAATTGCTAGAATGTTACACCCTAGTACATTTTCATATCATTCATAGTCACAACAGAAAAATTTTTACACTTGTGATGAATTCTGGATATGGATATGCAATTGCTGATTATTTATCTCTCTTCATTTTTCTCTCAGTCTATTTTCAACATTTTTTAGAACACTAGATTTGTAGTTTGATTTTTTTACTTAACCAAAATGCATTTTGCATTTTAAAGAAAAAATAAAGTATTTCTTTTGTCTCATAGAGTGACAGATGATAACATTTTTAAGCTCTTCGACAGAATAGTTTAGATTTCAGATGACTAATTGGCTGAAAAATCAATTTTTAGAAGGAATAGTCTAATCATTTACATAAGAGAAACCACATAGAGAAGAGACTTCCCCTTTACACATCTGGCTTTGCAATCTGGATGCTGCTTCAGTTTCCAGTACCTATGTGCAGGCAGTGGGGGCTGGCGGTCTGGGGGTGCCGTGTCCCATCTGCACACAATTACCACAAAGCACTGGAGTTACTTCCAATCAAGGGGGCCCATGAGTTCTAATGCAAAGCAGATGGACCATTGCTTAACATGGGAATTGTAGGAGCGCTGACCATCATAGAGGTGTAAGTGAAGAAATTTTAGTGACATTGGCCTTATGACTGATGAAGGTCATTGGTCATTGAATGCTTGCATTGGCTTCTGGTGAGTTCAGGTTAGTTGAGCGTCTTAAGTATTTATATGACCGTGTTCATTCTAGAGGATTAGACAGTGGGCCACCAAGGAGAAAGGTGGATTTGGAAGTCTTGCGAACTCTGCTCTCCAGCACTTTGCAGAATTAGTCAAATTAGTCACCTTCTCTGTCACTCAGACAGAAATCAAGTGAATCATGAAATGTTCTCATAATGCATCCTAACCTCAGCAGAATTCCTGATCGGGCACCTGCCTAGCTCTCTTGAATGTGGAAATCATATACAGTAGTCATTTTGATCAAATTTTGCTCTTTTACTTTTTTTCTTCACACAAGAAAGGTTTTTGTGAGTTAAAACTGAACACCAATTGGCTTTGGGATTTCCATCCTAACTGGACTTTTTCTTAAAATATGGGAAAGCCTGTGGCTAGTGTAATAAAACTATCTTATATTTTATTTTTTTTTATGGCACCAGGGATTGAACCCAGGGCCTTAGCACTGAGCTACATCCCCAGACCTTTATTTTTTATTTTGAGACAGTCTCAAACTTGTGATCTCTGACATCAGTCATCCAGGCGAAGAGGTGACAGGCATGTGTCACACGCAGTGCCTGATTGTGTTGTGAACATTTTTAACATTGCATGTGTGTGTGTGTGTGTGTGTGTGTGTGTGTGTCTGGGAACTGAGCCTGCATCTTTGCACTGAACTATATCCTCAGTCCTTTCTTATTTTTATTCATTTATTAAACATTTTCAGACAGAATCTCACTAAATTTATACTTACTGGGCTTCAATTTGCAATCTTCCTGGTTTAGTCTCTCAGACTGCTGGGATTACAGGCACCCACCACCACAGCTAGCAACATTGCTTTATCTCTAGGTATTTACCTTTTTAAAAAGCAAAAGTGATGCGGAGAGTGATTTGAGGCACTGGGAAGAACATCTCCTTGAGAAGGCAGCACAGAAGAGCTGGGACAAGTTTCTCCCCTTCTGAAGTCACCTGTGAGCAGAGGGTTCAGTCAGTGATGCAAATGTTTGTGTAAAATTTCAGTATCCTCCTATTTCCCCTGGCTTATTCCTGAGTGGTAAAAAAGTAGGCAGGGTGATTCCTCCAGCAAAGATTTGCTTTATATTTGCAATTGCAGAGCATTCTCCTGGGGACATTGTGAAGGCAGAGAAGGACAGAGACATGGTTCTTGACCCCTGGGGCTGTCACTTAGTGAGGAAGACAGACATCATTAAATGAGCATTTGGCAGCAAGGGGCAGTTAAATGCACATATGGACAGTAACAGCCTCAACCTCGGAGAGAGGCAAAAGAATGGGGCTGTTCTTTCCATTCAGAAAGTTCAGGGGAAGTGTCACAGGGGCGGCATTTGGTCTGAGCCTGGAAGTATTTAAGTGTCTGTAGTCAGAAAACAGACAGAAAGTTTCTTCACGGTTTAAAAAAATCGAGCAGGCTATGGTCATAGGAAGGACCTGGCTGTGGGTTTCTAAGGAAACTGGGTTTAAAGACAGGCTCTGTGGCAAAAATGTAAGATACATCATAGAATAAACTGAAAGACGAGTAGGAGGTGATCCCAGAGATGGAGAGACAGAGAGCTCATCTTCATCTCAGAGAAATGAAGATGCAAGGAGAGGGCCTGAGAAGATGGAGGAGTCTCACTTCTAACTTAGAAACTAATTAGAGTACATCATGATGAGTGAATTAGCAAATGAGTGGCAGGGAGATTGGTAGGCAGCAGAGTTTGAAGGCCATTGTGAAGGCTCAGAGGGATGAAGGAGAATCTGATGGTCACCATCACCATGGAGACTGATGACCTGGCAATTCCTGGAAATATACTGTGCAAGTAAACAACTAGATGGCAGTGGGCACAAGAACAAATAAAATATTCTATCCTAAGAAACTGCATTGCTGTGAAGACACATATCAGAGCAGCAGCTATTCTGGGGAGAAGAAATTAAGATAGAACTTGTGCAGAGAAATTTAACAGGCAGGGGGAAACATTGGCTTTCATGTTAGCCAGGGACTGGGGATCATTTGCTTAGCAGAAATAATCTAGCCATGAAATGTAGCTTTCATTGTAAGGTTATGCACTCATAATACAAGTTTATGATCCCGGCTTGGAAATCCCTCAAGTTGTGGCTGAACAGGAGCCAGACCTGACTTAGTGAAGGTCTGTGCCAACCAGGGCAGTAAGGGACATTGTAGAACCAGTTGTTGAGAGGGTTTGCGTGTCTATCAAAAGCCACTTCTTTTCTCTACTTTTCTAGGTGGGTTTTCTTAATTTGAAATAGAGCAAGAGGCAGACAATTGAGAGAGAAACCTGAGACCGGGTCATAGCTCCAGGCAACTTCATCAGTCTTCCTCAGTGATCACTCAGGAGTTTCACAGGATCTAGTGAGTCAAACTGATAGAATTAACCAGCCATATGCAGCATAATCCAGCTGCAAAGCAAAATGGAGAATGTCATAAGAATGGTAAATGTGTTCCCTAGAAAATGTTTCTTTGAAAAAATCAATGACCTTTGGCTTCTATATAAATTTGCATTTTAAACTATCCAACATGAAACACTTGATGCATTTAAAACCTTCTCCAAACAAGACATGAGTTCAGATCAAAATGAAATGAGATGGAGATTCAGCCGCAACACCAGTGTGCATCAGATCTTATTTGTATTTTGTGTTTGCATATTTTCCATAATTCTCTCTGATTAAAGTAAAGGAATGGAAAAACAAACAGAGCATTGTGAACTGGGCTTCAAGTGAATTTTCAGTGCTTTGGCAAATGCCTATTTGTGACAGAAAATGATGACGTCATTTGCATTATGACGTCATTGCTTCTACCTCAGTTGCATAGTTGTACATATCCTCTTCGTATTACGGATTCCTTTATCCCCCTAATGTGCATGCTGATGTCCGGGCAGCTGAAAAAATTTTAAACCGTAGTTCTAAACACTAGATCTTAGGGGACGTATTTTGAAAGAAATCTGAATGCGTCCAGATGTAGTGATGCATACCTGTAATCTCAGAATTCTGGGAGGCTGAGCTGGAAGGATGGAGGGTGTGTTTGAGCCCACCTTGGGCAAGTTAACAATTTAGCAAGAGGCTGTCTCTAAATACATAAGTAAATAAAAATTTAAAAAGGGCTGGGCATATAGCTCAGTAAGAAGGCCCTGGGTTCAATCCTCAAACTAGAAATCAAAATGATTAACTTTTTTAAAATGACCCATCTGCAGGGGACTTTGGAAGCAAGGCACTCCCACATGCCAAAACCAAGCCTTCTACACTGATCATTTTTCTCACTTGTAAACCATTGCGTCAATAGGGGACCGCCTGAACAGTCTATTTGGAGTCTAAAAGGCTCACAATTTGGAAAGCATGTGTGAGATCAGATCACATGAGATTTAGCTTTGCTATTTTTTTTTTCCTTTTCTTCCTGAAAGGGAAAATTCCCTGAGATGGCCAAGACACCAAACACTGGAACCATGTTATAATGACCTTAGAAGGTAGCCATAGAAACAGAACATGTTAGACACGGGGAAAGGACTCAAGCCTCTTTTGTAAAGGCTGCCTGCTCTGTGTGAAGTCCCTATTAAGCTCCCATGAAGAACCTCTTAACAGTATTAATTCACTGCCGTGCACATGAAAGGGTGATGCTGGAGATTCATAGGGAGAAAAAGCTATGTCAGACACAGCAGTTGATTTTGGCTACCTATGGGGGATAAAGCTAAAAGAACAAGTTCTAGTGGTCTTTATATGTGATGGTGTGAACTTGGTACCAAAAGACATCCGCCATGAAATCTGGTACCAAAGGGCCACTGTTCTGTAAGCAAACATAACATCCACCCTCAGGAGATGGCGTTGCTATCTTCCACAGACGTCCTTCTTCCCCTCTTCCTTCCGTTAGAATCCCACGGAGGTTGTTTTAACCAGCATAACGCGGTCTTGTTTCAGGGGTCCCCTTGAAGCCAAGAAAAGAGTTGCGGTTCACTGAGCTCAAGTCTGGGCAGCTGGAGATTAAGTGGTCCTCGAAGTTCAACGTTTCCATTGAGCCCGTGATCTATGTAGTACAGAGAAGATGGAACTATGGAATCCACCCCAGCGAAGACGATGCCACACACTGGCAGACAGTGGCGCAGGTAAGTGCTTCAGGGCCTCTTGTGTGTTTTCCCTTGCAAAAGTGTCCAGCGCACCCTTGGGACACCCACAGCCAACTCATGGTACCTCTGTCGGGAGAGCTAGGCTCCAGAAATCAATCAAGTATGTGAACAGCCTCACGCCTGTGTGACGCAGGGAGGGTGAGCCCTGGAGGGACTGGATATATCTGGAAAGCTTGCTCTTGGTTTACTAGCTCAAGATAGATGGGGAAGGGAGAAAATATAATTTGCTCACATCTGTTTCTTTCCAAGAGCTACGTTTTTCCTGCTATCCTCACACCCACCATATTAACACTAATCTGCTATTTAATCCTTTCCTTGATTTCTTTTCTATTTGTCCTGCATGTAAGCCTTTCCTTGGGAGCATGGTGCAAGGTGCAGATCACAAAGCTCCTGGTGTGGGAAGTAGCCAACAGCTCTTAAATCTGTGCCGAGTACTTTCTTCTTTGTCCTAGTCCACTTAAAAATGAATACACTAGCTGAGTGGAAACACTCCTAGAGTTTATCTTAATGCCACTGCCTTCTCATCTATCTTGATGAGAAAAGCAAAATATTTTCCTTCTTTTTAAGAGCTGCTAAATGGACTTCCAGCTGCAAAAAAATACAGAAACAAAAGTGGCTATAAAAACAAAGAGTAAGTTTTCAATGTGAGATCGCTTTGTGCTTTTTAAGAACTAAATGTCCCCCTTGCACAATTGTGATGATAGGGAAAATTGAGGGCCTGGAGTAATTAGTTTTCATCAGGAATGAGATCCCTCTCCTGTTTTATGGTAAATATAAAATCAAGAGGATTTAGGTATTTGGCAGAGTTTTTTTTTTTTTCCTCAATAGCAAAATCTCAAAAGATTTCATGTTTAGCTGAAATAAAATAAAGAACCCAAGATAAATGGGTTCAAAGTTTGATGTACAAGAAACACCTGAAGTTAGAAAAAATTCTGAGACCTGGTCAGATAAATGAGCAATTACAATTCATCTATCTGTCATGAAAGAGAACTTCACTGAAATTTGAAACTATTCAGAATGCAGATTAAAATTCATGTAATTCCACTTGAATTACATGCTCGGTACCCATAGATAATGGCCCAGATTCATGTATAAATTGTCGAAAGTATTCAAAGATGTGAAAACTCACCATCCCATCATCTCTTTTATCCCCTCTTTTTTGGGAAAAGGAAAACTCTTGAGTTATCAGTGTAACTGTTATTATAATCATCTGGACAGTTAATGTAATGTAATGCTCATTCTTTGTGAAACACGGTGGATAGCATTCTAACTTTAAGCTTCTAAAACTCAGGACAAGGACTCTAAGTGATGAAGTCAGCTGGAAATATTTTCCCAAATGTATCCAATCAGGTGGAAGAAGTGTTCAAGTCATGTTCATACTCTTTGCTCTCTGAAGTGTTTAATCTCTTTGAGCTCAGAAATACTCTTAGATATTGACATAGACAGTATGATCCTTTCCTGTAAGTTATTGTAAACCTAAGTATGGGAAGGCCCCACTTCCATGCTATTTCCCAGTTTCGCTGTGGGACAGGTGCATTAGGCGCAAGTGAGTGCTTGGATGGTGGGTCCACCTGTGATGCCTTGCCAAAAGCAACTGTGAAGTGGAAAGACTGCCAAAGCCTTTGTGTCCCTTGGAACTGCATCAGCAGAGACAGGAACAACCACCCACCTTTCCCAATGTACAGTTTTTCCTTTGGATATTTATTGGCCTAGGTTTTACAGTTGTTCCTGGGTATCCATGGGAGCTGTGGTCCCAGGGTGCCTCAGACCTGAGGATACTCAAATCTTTTATGTGATAGCGTTTGAGTGTTACCTCTGCACATCCTTCAAGACCCTTAAAATGCTCTCTAGATGACCTTTGCTACCTACTGCTGCAAGAATACTTGTAAAGACATATTCCACTGCATCACTTAAGGATTAATGGCAAGGAAAATATTCCATATATGCTTGATACACACGCAATTGTTTTCCAAGTGTTTTTCCCTGGAAAATAAGGCTAGTTGAATCCATGAATGTGGAAGTGGTGGATACAAAGGGTGAAACGTACTTAATGCATTAGGTGTAATCAAAAAATTGTACCACCAGTGTCTACACTAAAAACCATTCATTACGCTAAAAGACATTTTGATTTGAATTCTCCTCAAAATATCCCCCAAGTTTGCCTCAAATGCATCTATCTCACTGTTCTTGTCACATTCTGAAGGAGTTCTTTAGGGGGCCATCCAATAAAAAAATACTGTAAAAATATGATGCTGTATCCTGTCTGCCGTATTCAACAAATCTGGTACTGTGCAACTTCTGGCTCTTCCTCAGAGTCTAAATCTCAAATCACCAAGAGTAGGATCAATTCTTCACAGATGTATGTGTTCTACTCAAATTTCTTCTTTCCCTCTCTCTCTGACTCTACCTCTTCCTTCCTTCCTTCCTTCCTTCCTTCCTTCCTTCCTTCCTTCCTTCCTTCCTTCCTTCCTTCCTTTCATCTGTCAGTCACCTATGTATTGAGCTATCTAACTATCCATCCATCCATCCATCCATCCATCCATTATCTCTCTCTCTCTCTCTCTCTATCTATAAATTGAGCTACACTTTACATCCAAAATTGTTGACTTTCTTTTAAGTGTATGGGTTTTTATTTTACATACTTCCAGTGCTGTGCTCAGAATTATATTTTGGCATAATTTGAAGAGTCATTTTACTTTCTATAATCTAAGACATATTTTATTGTCTTTCCTATAATGTAAAGATTTCATGGACATCCTTTACTGATTAAACACTGAGATGCTCAGTTCAGTCATCAGAGTTAAGAACAACCCAAGCATTTGTCATAGACTTTACTTTCAGAGGTACTTGACTCTTCGGGATAAAATATGAAAATTGTCTTCATCTGCACCAACACTTCAAATCAGGGCCTCATGAGCTTGGTTATCTAGTACAGAAATCCAGACCGGTTGCACTGGCCCATGCGTTTGTGAGCTTTTGGAAATAAACTCAGCTGACATGTCGGAATAACAAGTCACATGTTCCCTGTGCTCTGTGACATTTTCCCTCAGACCACAGACGAGCGGGTGCAGCTGATGGACATAAGACCTAGCCGATGGTACCAGTTCCGGGTGGCTGCTGTCAATGTGCATGGCACCCGAGGCTTCACAGCACCCAGCAAACACTTCCGCTCTTCCAAAGGTCAGTTTTCCCTTCCTGCCCATACACTGGACATGCACCTTGCTCTGGGCGGGCACATGTGGTATGCCGATTCCGTATTGCCACTGTCATATGGGTGCTGGCCAAAGGGTAGCTTCGGTTTTTTTAGATGAGCAGTGCTACCAGATGTGTCTGGAGATACCGTGGCAATTTATGACTAAGGACATCAGGGGGATCTCATCTTCCAGGTGTCACAGAAAATAATATACTGGTGTTTTCGAAACTTTGAAGGGAGGATTTTTCCATGCTCAACTTCTATTGGGTTTCTTTTTTTTTTTTTTTAAACTATTCTGTATCAAGCAGAATTCACTTAATTTTAGAGGAGAAATGCCAAGTTTTGGCTACTTTAGTAGTATAACCTTTCTTGAAACAATTGTTAAACTGAATGTGACTTAAACTCTTACTTTTGTTCTATAACATACAGAAATTTTAACCTGCTCTGAGCTGTTTGTGTAGCTGCTACAGACCCCAATTTCTGTTCCATGATTGGAAATATGCACATCTCAGCCTATCCTCTTCTCCCTCTATGATACTGCAACTACGTAATGTTGGTAAATATATAATACTGCTATATAATAATCTCTGTGCAATCTCAACACTCAAGGGCAAAACTTGCATTCAAGATAATTTAATATTTGGTGGGTTCCATTATAGAATACATTATAGCTTTTTAAAACTATCTTTGATAAAAGTCTCTTTTTAAAGAAAGGAAAAGGTAGGTGTGTGTGTGTGTGTGTGTGTGTGTGTGTGTGTGTGTGTGTGTTTCCTCCTCAGGAAAGCAAGTACAATATCTTAGCAAGCTTTGAAGTGAAATTGTAAATAAACACATCAAACCTTGTCTTAAGACAAGACTGTCTCCAGCTGGTCTGATCATTTAGTGAGGCCAGTGCAGTGAATAATTAATGGTAGGTTAGGGGGCAGGAATCAATAAAAGGCTTGAGGACTCTTCACATTTCTTTCACGGTTCAAATGTAGTCCAGACACCTCGTGGTCAAAATGGGTTACCATCTGTTCGATGGCCTTCAGCACTGGACTGTGCTCTTACCACAAGGCTGCAGCCTCTGACATCAAACATGAGCAACTCTCTGCGGACAGATGTGGAATTATCTGCAAGAGTGGGAGTGCCCCCAACCTCCTGGAGGTGTGAAAAGTGACTTAGCACCTGGGTGCGATGCCGTGTCAGTCCCCTGAGCTGGTCATGCTAACTGAAAGTAGCATATCTGTGCTATCTCAACATTTCCTAGAGCATCCTAGAAATTTAATAGTCCAGAATTACAGCTACAGCTCTTATATTTGAATTGACTCTGTGGTAGTCACCATCAAAATGTTCTATCTCCCACTTTTACATATATACCCAATTCATGCTTGCATACATCTCCCTGGGAGGAGCATTCCAGGCTTCATTTCTTGCATTCTTCCACATTAAAAAAGTGAGCACAACATTCACAGTAGATTCTGTTAGGTGTTCAGTAAAGATGCCTCCCAGGAAGGAAGCAGTGTGACAGATGAGCCAAACGTGGAAGACACTCCCTCCAGCATCTGTCCAAAGGAGGATTCGTCCCTAATGAGATGTTGCCACTTAAATCTTATCAAGCTGGGCAAAGAGCCTTGCTGGGAAATATTTTCTGGCACCTTCATGAAATATAATTTACTTGCCACACAGTTCACCCATTGTAAGTGTATAACCCAATGCATTTTAATGCAATGAACCATGCAAACATCACCAACATTTGTTGTTAGACTGAGTTCATCATCCCCAAAAGATCTTCCATTCTTACTTTTCTCACATTTGTGAGATGCAACCTGTCATCAAATCCTATCAGCCCATTTTAAGAATTGATGCTGACCAATTCTGACCATGTCCATCGTGACCAAGCTGTACTTAGCCCACTGTCTTCTCTCATTTTCAGAAAAGCTCAAACTACATGGGAAGGTGGGAGAAGCCAGCTTTCTTATCTATCAGACCTACCATTTCTGGGGTCACTTCCGGTGTCCTCCCCAAACTTAATAGCTTCCTCTAAAGGAAATGCCTGAAGGTCATACAGAACATTCTCAGGAAGATATTTCCAAAAAAAAAAGTCTTAAGAAATGTAGTCCACATTTTTGTTTTGTTTTGTTTTGTTTTGTTTGGTACCGGGAATGAAACTCACGCTTGCCAGGCAAGTGCTGTTCTGCTGAGCTACATCCCTGGCCCCCGTTTTTATATTGAACTCTAAGATGGTTCACAGTAAGGCATGAAAGACCTTATTGTTACAGTTGCCTAAGTGGAATTTGAGACATATTTTAAAAAGCAGGAAAAAGAACACCCCATAATGGTTTTGTTTTGCTTTGTTGTGTTTGGGTACTGGCAATGGAACTCAGGACTTGTGCTTGCCAGGCAGGCACTTCACTGCTGAGCTATATCCTCGTCTCCTGAAATATTGTATTGGTGACTGATATATTGTCCTCCAGATGGTGCATTTTTATTCAGTAAAAGCTTATGTATTCCTGTTGTCCTGCACAACTACAGCTTTACCAGTCTTCTAATGGCTTAACATTACTGTAAGAGTTCATTTCACAGCAGTAGCCTGTGTGAAGAATGTTCAATGGTCAGATGCATTTGGAAAAATGTAGGGAGCCAGTCTTGTCATTTAAGGTTCAGCCAAGGGGAGAAAGAAGGAATTTTTTCCATCTACCACAAACACCTCTGAAAATACAAATAAAATTAAATTTTAAAAAGGGAAAAAGAACTTGCAACATATTCATATGTCATCATGGGTAAAAGGAGGTGCTCCTAGGATACTTTTCAGTGGAAAGTTTAGTCTAAATACTCCAAAGACAGAAACAAAAGAAGCCATATCAATATTCCTTTTCCTGAAATACATGTTTTTCCTGTGTGTGTGTGTGTGTGTGTTGGGGGGGCTGGCCTGTGATTATTTCTAATGGCTACTTTCTTTCAGGTAGTGGCTCTTTTAATAGATGGGGATGGTTTCTGAGTAAAAACCAGTATTATCTCAGAACCTAGAGGAGAGCCTGCCTCCGAAAGTGATAGGGTTTCTCCCAAGACAGGCAGACACAGTCCTTTCCCATGAGATACCATGTCAGTGCAATAATAGCTGTGCGTTTCGCCAAAGGTGATAAGTGATTTCAGTTGTCATTTTGCCCAACGTGGGCCTGGAGTCCTTCCATTGCACCAAACCTCCGTGCCTGTGATTTCGTTACTTCTGGTATTAGCTCAAAGGTCAAGTGATAAAACATGAAAGCAGCCTGTCTGAAAGCCAAAAGATCCATTTTCCTTTGCCGGAAGCACTGCTCAGAGTCATCGAAAACTCGAAGTATTTTTGCACAAGGCTGAAATTAGTTATACCTACTGAAGTCAACTTTTTTTTTTTTTTTTTTTGGTCTTTTTAAGAGAGGGTCTGGCTATGCAGTTCAGGTTGGCCTTGAGCCCACTTTGTAGCCCAGGCTGGTCAAACTCACAATGATCCTCTTGCCTCAGCCTCCCGAGTACTGGGATTACAGGCGTGTACCACCATGCCTGGCTCCGGCCAATGTACTTCTGCATCAGAAATCATGCAAGTTGTACCTGAGTAGGAGCTAAAACAGCCTTCCTGCTTCCATGACGTCTGAGTGCCCTGGCCTTCTGCTCTCCAGGATGTGCTTCTGCAGATCATGGTGACAATTTGAAGGAGAGAGAGGAACGAAGCAGGACAAGAAGTGAGATGAGGAAGACATGGTCTGATCTGGGCTTCAGAAAGAGCAGCTGAAAGATTGCTGCTCTCACTGTGAATTTGACCCTCCCACTCTGCACCCCTGGGCTAGGGAATTTAACTTTCTTCTCCTCTACTCTCTCAGCTTTAAAATGGAAACTGTGACGTCAACATTTAACTGACTACGGTACATGTTGTGACCAAAATGTATAGTGAACGTTTAAATGAAAATTAAAACAATTTCTTTCAGTGAAAGACACATTGCCACTGATTCCCCTTAAAATACTCCTCCCTCTTAACTTTGAACACACTTTTCCCATCCCTCTGGCCACTTTCCAAAGCAGTCCCAGAAGTCCTCTTTTGTGAATATTTTTACACACGATGATAAAAGTATGATGAACGCTGTTGCTGAGTGTCATTCAATTGAACGGCAGGCTTATGAAGACAAGGAGTGTGTCCTCATTTACTGGGTCTAGCACCATGTGACTTCCAGCTCTTGATCCCAATGTCAAGGGGATCATGAAAGGTTAATGTTTTTAATTTGTTTAAGGACAGTGAGGCAACCACAACAGGATTACTAAAGTCGTTCAGGAGAGAAGAGTTGAACTGCTTCAGACAGTTCAAAGAACAGTGGAATAATTACCCTCAAAGCAAGGGAGAGTATTTAGGGAAGGATTAATAGCAGTATCTTTTACTATACTATCTTTTAAAGTTTGCCCTTTCTATTCACCCCTAACACAACCATTAATAAAGTTAGAAATAAACAAAGTTCATATAAACTCGCGTAAGGCTCATGCCACCACAGCTTTTAAAATTATTTTGATTAGGAGTTGGCAATATACGGTCCTTAGTTTAAACTTGTCCTGCTGCCTTTTTTGTAAGTAAAGTTTTATTGGAATAGAGCCACAGACTGAAATAGGTAAAAGTAGTAAAAAGGGTGCATATGCCTGGTGTTATATGCAAGTTATCTCTTGTGACTTTCATAATTTAACAAAGATTATTTTAATGAGGAAAGGCTGGGAATATGGGTATCCACCATCTTGGTACGGAAAATACTCCAAATAGGCCTTACCTTTAAGAATATGTAAAGCAAATAGTATTCACTAACACTTTTGCAAGCATTACTTCCTCACATGTTGTTTTCATGAATTATGTTATTTCATGTTCTGTCACATTTCATAAACTGGATGAGGTTGTTCTGGATTATTATGATCACGTTCAACATGAAAGAAAAAGTGAACAAAATAGATGATGGGAAACAGTGAAATCCCAAGTGCCAGTTACGTTTCTAAAATGTTGAAGGCTGGGAATATAGCTCAGTGGAATAAGCGCCTGCCTAGCAAGCGCAGGGTCCTGAGTTCAATACCCAGTACCGCCAAAAAAAAAAAACAAATAAAATGTTGGAATTTCTTTACAATAGGATTTTTTTTTTTTTTAAAGGTACTGAGGATTGAACCCAGGGCCCTCACACCGAGCTACATCTGTAGCTCTTTTTATTTTTGGAGACAGGGTATTGCTAAGTTGCCCAGGCTATGCTTGATCTGTAATCCTCCTGCCTCAGCCTTTGAGTGCTGGGATTATAGGCATGCACCCAGCTAGGAGACGATTGTCAGCAGTTGGGTATAGGATACCTGGAAAATTCCTATGACTACTAATTTTCAGGAAATATATTTATATGTATCACTGGGAAAAGGAGTGGTTGTTATTGACGTATTTTAGTTGTTCTCTTGCCTTGAAGTGATGATTCACTTGTGAATGACCTTTCATCTCCTAAAGGTCAGTACTTTCCTTTTGTGTATTAATCACTGAATCTTACAACAGAGCAGGAGGTGTTGCTTTGATTCTCCTGTTTTAAACTGGGAACAGCACAACCTTGATTTTGCAGGTCAACTTTTTGCTCTTGTTGTGACCTAGCCATGGTGACTCACAAGGTTTGAACCAGACAGTTCAATATCACCTTACAAGTCAAAGGTCACATTTAGAAGTAACCTGTCATCCATTCAACATATATTTACTGAGCATTTACTGTGTGCTAGGTGCTTTTCTGGAATCCTAAGATACATGAGTGAAGTAAACACAAAAACTATTCCTTTCATAGAATTTCCAATTTTTGTAAGTAGAGGCAGACAGAAAATAAAGTACAGCTGTTTCTCAGTTTCCCTGGGAGAATAGTTTCAGGACCCAGAAGTATACCAAACTCCAAGGATATGCCAGTCCATTATGGAAAGTGGGATAGTGTTGTAGTTTGGGATTTTGCAAGGGGAACCATACAGTACAGGACACATATTTTATAAGATTATTTTTATAATAGTCTACCAAAGAATCATATAAAAAGAGAGTGCAGGAAATCTGTCCACACACTAATGACCAAAGAATCCAGCTGAGAGCTTGGATCCCATAGTAATGTTCTGCATGAATCCAAATGCAGACCTAGAGCCCATAACAGTGCCTCGCACGAGTCCAGCTGGAGGCCAAGGGCCCACAACAATGTCTCATGAAAGTCTGTTTCGCGGATCTGAGCTGGGGAGACGCAAAAGTCAGCCTGTGCCAGTGGGATGAAGGATCTGTGCTAACGGGCTAAGGGATCTGCACTGGAGCCAGGAAATGACACTCAAAGAAAGAACCAGAGCTCCTCCCAAAAGCGTTACAGCCATCCTCAGTGACAGTGAAGTCTCGAGCTCCTCTGATGGTGAGGAAATCCGAGTTCACATCAGCAAAGACAATGCAACTAGTGTCTTGTGGAAACTGGGCAGTGCACCATCTTTCCCCCTGGAGCCAGTAAGTGATGCTCAAAGTGAGGACCAGAGCTCCCCCAAAGTGACCATAGCCATCTTCAGTGACAACAAAGTCCTGAGTTCCTATCACAGTTAGAACAGCTTTCATCAGGAAAGCCAGCATGAGAAGCTTTTCCAGGAAAACCAACAACTCCCTACAGCTTCCCTAACAGCTTCTCCTCATCTTCTTCAGTTCTGCCTTTTATGCTGCTGGCAACAATCCTCAGGTCGGCCTCCCATACCCTGCAAGCAGCATACTGGTCCAGTTCCATTGGGTGTTGCAAGTTGACCACCAGTTGTCAGTCTACCACATGCAGTGTGTTCATATGACTGACAATCCTTCAACATCCTTCTAGCCTTCCCTCCAACACTTGTGACGCCTAACAAACACAATGGGAAAAACTTGTAAATAGTTGCTGTTTGTAGTGCTTAGGAAATAATGACACAGGGACAAATGTGTATACACGGTCACCATATAGAATCTCTTTTCTAAATACACTAATACCTCAGTTCGCTAATGCTTCTGTTTGAAAAGAATTTGGTTCATAAACAAAAATGTGTTTAGCAATATTTTGCTTCTAATCACATACTCCACATTTGCTGCCAAACAGAACTATAACCATCCTCCCTGCACAAACACAAGCACACCCTTCTTCCCCAAATCTGTAAAACAGGTAAGTTCATGAACCAAGGCACCACTGCATATTCATTTGTGGTCAGTCTTTTGACTTTGTAATTTAATAGGGAGGAAGAGATCAGGAATATCTTGTCTTTTTTGGAATATCTCATCTTTGTGATGGAAGTACACCATCTTGGTATTATAGGTATGTAGTTAAATATGCCTTAGGTTTGGAAAATGTAAAGCAAATATTATTTTACAAAGGCCTGACTTAGTTAGGGCTTTAGAGAGCAATAAGCCAGGAGAAAATTATCATGAATATTTTTAGGAGGTGTCAAGAGAAGTGTGTCCATCAGCTTGCCCTCATTATAACAAGTAACAGATAATTTGCAAAGAGAAATGGTTTATTTGGGTTCACAGTTTTGGAGATTTCAGTCCATGACCCTTTGGACCTATAATGAGTTGGACGTCATGGTGGTAGCACGTAGCAGGAGGAACAAAGCCACTCCTCCCAAGGCTGGGGAATGAAGGGGGAAAAGGAAGAGTCTGGGTCCCTAATATCCTCTCCTAGGCCACATCCCCAATGACCTCACTTCCTCTTCCTAAGCCCCACCTCTTATGGGTTCTCCTGCCCCCTGCTAAGACAAGCTGAGAATCAAGCCTTCAAGATATAGACCTATTCCAAATTCACGTTCTAGTAGAGAAGAGAGTGCATGTAGCTATTTTAAATAGTATGCCCTTTGGTAGACATGTGGCAGGAGCAGAGGCATGCATGGGGACAGACATCTATGGGAAAGCATTTAGGCAGAGCCGCTATAAAGTCCTTTGTATTAACAGTGACTCTCTTTCCAGAAAAATGCATGGAAATAGAATACACAAACCATGCTAGTTAGCACAGGGAGCACCATAAAGAGGCCTTCACAATAACCAAGTGGTGGGTTTTCTGCCTTAATAAAAATTCTGCTAAGTTATCATGGTGGTGAGCCAATATGTCACAGCCCACTGGAGGCCATGCGGCAGGCTCCATCTTCCTCCTCCCCAGTCATATTACAACTTCCTATTTCCTTTTTTACAACATCCTGTTTCCCTTTTCCCGTCCCTTATCCAATCACTGCTCGCCAAGCTCCACATTCCTCCTTTGTGCTATAGTCTTCTCTGTGCCCACAACAAAGATTTTTTAACTTTGTTCTGTTTTTACTTATGTCAAAAACCTAGCACTGGGGAGAGATGGTGGTGGCTTCGGTCAGAGCAGTACAAGTGATGGGAAGTAGTTAAGTTCCAGAGAGTTGGAAGCCAGTGCTAATATAGCTGCTCCTGGGATACAGTGCTTTGGATGTGGTGTGTTCCCACCAAAGCTGTAGTCAGATTCCCAGCGTGGTGAGACAATGGAGCCTTTTGGTGATAATTAGGTCACAAGGCTCCATCCTCATGAAGGGACTCCTGTAGTTCTCACCATGGTGGGTGAGTCATTGGAGGCTGGCTGTGAGTTTCTCTCAATTCCTCTCTCTCATGTATTCTTTTCTATTTGCATCTGTGTTCCTGCTGTTTCCTCACCAGCCTATGATACTGCATAGGGCCATGCTCCTAGATCTCTACATGCATGAATCAAAGTAAACATTTTTTCTTTACAAAGCTCTTAGCCTCAGGTATTTTGAGACAGTAGCAGAAAGTAGAGAAAGGCAAAGCATATGAAAAGAAAGTAAATGTTTACATTGAAATGTGGGGGCTGGAGCAACCAGAAGGAGATATCTGCATCTCTAGAGAGTAGGCTGTCCGCAGTGGATTGTGGTTGTAAGGGGAGGTAGCGGGGTGAGGATTTTGCTTTTGTGCATTTTGATTTTCTCATCCCTCCAAGTAGAGCTGGCTGGATGGCATTTGGATTGTGGCCCCTGTGTTCAAGGAGTGACATATACTGAGTCATCGACACAGAGCTTGCTTCAAGCTGTGACCCTTGATGAGGACCTTAGAGTGGGAGGGACTTTAGAGATGAGGAAAGAGGTCCCTGAGGTCAAATGCTTGATTCTGTCCTGTAAGCGAAGGTGGGATATGGAGGAGCCTTGTGAAGCTGTCAGTTCACTTCTGGTAAGATGTAAGGAAAAATTGCAAGTGAGGGATATCCTGAAGCCAAGTGAGGGGCATGTTTGAAAGATAAGAAAGTGATCAATAGTGCTGATATTGATGATCAAAGAGAACTCACCAGATGTATATTCCCGGGGCTCCATGTATATGAAATCAGCAGACTTCATTCTACATCGTGGGCAGCCCCAGGAGATTCTTGAGAAACCATTTGATTATCAGTATCATGTTGTACTCTACTTTAGATTTCCCCATTAGTTAAACCTTATAATCTTTAATAATGAAATAAATAACTGAATCTACAGTCATGACATTTCACAGAGAAAAACAAAAGACTTTTAAAGAGAATTCATGTTGCCATCATTCTAAAATTGCATGGAGATTTATAGGTTGATATGTCCACCTCTTAATATGATTCTTTTTAAATTTTTTTCCTCTCTCTTTTTTATTTCAAAGAGACAAAAACAACGATAGAAATGAAACACAACTTCAAAACAAGAGGATAGGAAATTAACAATGGTTATTATATTGCATACTGTTATCTTCAAAGTAGTTGCTCAGATTACCAGGTACAGGCATGCAAGATTGATCAAACGGTCTAAGCAATAACTACAGCTGAAAAAGTTTGGATTTCTGAGACAAATTAGAAATTAAAAAAAAATCCCCCCCAAATGGTGTTAGCTAGAAATCACCCAATTTGCCACATGCGTAAAAGCGCAGAGTGTTTTTATTTGATTATTGGCTTCTTTTTGCTGATCTAACTTTGATGCTTTTGGCCCATGCACGGATCAAAAGCTACATGGCCACTAGGAAGAAAATAATTACTTGTGTCACCTGGATGGGTTTTTTTTTTTTTTTTTTGTCCTTACAGTTCTCAAAGGCAATCGTACTTCACTTAACTTACTTCATGTCAACAATTTTGTTTTAGAGAAATGTTTTAGAGAAATGTATCAATTCCAATCCAATGAAAATTTGATTGGGTTGCAATGGTGTGGAAATGGCTACAGGGATTTTTCTAGACGAAGAGATTTGGATGAAGTGAATTCATCTTTTTTGCGTGACTGTATTTTATGCTTAGGCTTAGCCTGGGCAATTCTGTAGAGAGATTATTTTCAGCTTTCACTTCTTAACACGAAAGCAGTGATACTGGGCAATGATACTGCTTTGTGGCCATTGTTGGTGGCTGGATCAGATGTTTCTTTCTTTTTTTATTTGATTTTTAGAAATAAAACAACTAAAACATATTAACAAACACACAGACATAAAACAAAACAACATCAAAATAATAAACACAATACAGAATTTCAGACAGGGTGCAAAGAAATTAACAGTGTAATTTTGTATTACATACTGTTATCTTCACATTGGTTACTCAGATAAACAAATACAGACATGCAAGAATGATCAAACAATTAAACATTGACTGTTCCTTTCATGAAAGCAATAGAAATTAATAGTACAGTTATCACAGCCACACACACACACACACACACACACACACACACACACACACACATATTTCCCACCCCTTTCGTCTTTATTTTTTTCTTTCCCTCATCCCAGTTGTTCTTTCCTTTTGAGCATTTTCTTCCCCTTTCTCACTGTCAGATGTTTATTTTCCTCTGGGATTTCAGATCCATCTGCGCCACCAGCCCCGGCCAACCTTCGGCTGGCTAACTCCACCATCAACAGTGACGGGAGTGTGACAGTGACTATTGTTTGGGACTTCCCTGAGGAGCCTGACAGCCCTGTGCACCACTACAAGGTATTCTGGAGCTGGCCAGTCAGCAGCAAGTCCCTTGTCCCAACGAAAAAGAGGCGGAGAAAAACCACTGATGGGGTAAGTAGGCGTGAGAAGGAAGAGGTTCCTCTCCTTGGAGGGCACCCGAGCTGAAGACAGCTGCTGTGCAAAGTATCTCCACTGAGCTCAGATTGGATGAAGGAGAGCATCCCTTTCCCTGCTTTTTGATGACATTCAGAGAATGCAGAGCATGTACTCTTGAAGGGAATGATCAGACTCTAGTCTCTCGCTCTTCTTCTCTTTGGCTTCTCAGCCATAATTGCAAAGGTTTGCTTTGCCAAATGTTCTGCCATTTTGTGACCCTTGTCCAAAGCGAAGAGTCTGGTACTGCATGGACTGAGACCTCTAAAACTGAGTCCAAATAAGCCTTTCCTAAGTTGATCATCTCAGGCATTCCTTATAGAAATGGAATGCTGACTGATACACACAGGCCAACCTGTTTCACTTTTTATTCCATGCAGAAGCAGTTGAAATGAGTCCATTGACCTATTCTTCCCCAACTGGCAGTCACAGCTTCAACCGCAGAAATCAAAGGAATGCTTGAAATTATCTCCATTTTCTTATGTAGACACAGAAAATGAGATAAAGTGAAGTGTCATTTAGAGTTAGATTTTTCTGGCTTTTTTTCCATTAAAGAGAAACTTTTACATTAAATGCCATTTCATGGCTTTTCTGTTTCAAGGTGTTTCTATCTGTGATCTAATCAGCACGAAGAAAGCTTAGAAAGTACATTTTTGACAATGCATTCTTCACACTGATTAAAAGAATCTGAAGTGTCTTATTTTCCAGATGCAAAGAGATAAAAGCCTGCATGGAACCATTTTCTTTAATGAGGTGTCAAGGATAGTGAGTGTCTTGAATCATAGGAAATGTTCCGTGCACTAAAATGTCATTCTGTGTCCTTTTAGCATACCTTCCCTTTATGGTGCTGTAAGATTTACACAAACACCTTCCTTCCTTATTTATAAACTCAAATTCTACATATCAATCCATGCATAAAACTATTTTAAAAGGCATTGCACTAAATATTCTACTATTTGTGCTGTTTAGAATTAAAAGCCTATATGGTTTTCAGCCATTATATTATTTTAATTGTAAAGAAATTGTCCTGCAGTTCTATCTTTTATGTTAAAAAATTTGCCAGAAATAATCATTAGTAGTAGATGCTCATCTCTAGAAAGTGCTGAAGAGCCACCATTGGGAAATCACTGGTACCTAAAACATGACGGATGAAATGCTAGTAACTCCCTATTTCTTGTCCCATCATATGCCCTGAACAAGCAAATATCATCCATCATACAGTAAAGAAATTGCAATGTAATTCTAGCACAGGTCCACTCTTGATTATATTGGTAATTATTCATTTGAGCATCAGCCCAGAGAAGCCTAAATTATGGGTCATGGTCTCACGAGTGTCTTGTTTTTGGATGCCTAAGAGACAAGTTCAATGTTGTGCAAATCATTGTAATTTTCAACAAATAAGTAAACTTCACAGAAAGGCCAAAATATTGCTTTAGAATAATTTTTCTAATGTAATGATTTCATCCTCTAGAATGGCATGGAAGCAAGTAATGTTCACCTCCTTCCTTCCTAGATCATTTATAGTTCTGTGACATCGGTTGTAAATCTTCTATAAATAAATCTTTAGCGAAAGTTATAAGACAGATCAACCTGGCAGAATGCATCCACATTTTTTTCTGGTGTTGTTATTGCCAATATCAAGCACTTGAATTAAGGGTAGAGTTTACTACGAGAGCCATTGCCTCGTTTGTTCAAGGTGCCGGCTTAATCCTGGCACCACAGAACTAAAATTATAAGAGGCTGGATGCAGCTCAGCATACAACGCTGCCTAGAAGACTGAGGACTTGGGCTCAGAGTCCTGCACTACTAATAAAACAAGAAAAAAAAAAGTAAAGAGAAGAAATATCAAACTGGCATCCAGTTTTACGTGGGTGTGAACCTACTATTAAGAGAAATAAATATAAAAAATTACAATTCTTCCCATATCTTGAGACCAGAAAAGAATTCAGAAATGGCAGGAAAAGCAAGTGCTGCATTCAAATGAATACATAGGAGTTTGTTAGTAATGACAAGCTTAAACATGGTCCAAGTAAGTACTTCTATGCATAGAGCAGTATGAAATGTGCTAGGGTCTCTTTGAAGATCTTCTCATTATAGTACAGGTAAAAGTAGGTTGTGATGAGGCCATAAAGGTGTGTGATGTTGTCATAGTGGAAATTATGATGCAATGATGGATCTTCATAAAGTCAGAATGGAGAAAAGTGAGGTCATAGTGGGGGCACTATGATGGCGTAATAGAGAATTATGATGTCATAATGTGCATTGTGATGCCATAGTACAATATTTGATATCACAATGGGGAATTTTAAGGTCACAGTGGAGCCTAGTGATAGCATAAAGGAACAATGTGATGTCATAATGGAAACAGTATGAAATCATAATAAGGACAATGTGAGGTCATAATGGTGAATTGTGAGGTCACAGTGCAAATTATATCATGATGGCACATTGTGGTGTCACAATAGGGCATTGTGAAGGCACAGTGGAACATCATCCTGTCACAGTGATGTGTTGTAGTGTTGTAATTGAGGTACTATGATGTCATAATGAGCCCTTTTGTCATATCATAAAGGATGGTTGTGATGTCATAGTGGGGAACAGAATGGGGAATTGTGATGCCATGATGGGGTTTTACAATGCTACAATAGGACATATGAGGTCACAATAGGGCATCATGATGTCACAGTGGGATATTGTGGTGTCATAATGTGGTCCTATAATGTGGTAATGTGCCATTATGTTGTCACAGGGGGGAATTATGATATCATAAAAGTTGACCGGTACTATAATGAAGGCCATGTGAGGTCATAATGGGGGAATTGTAAGGTCATATTGGGGAATCGTGGTGTCTCAACTGGGCATTGTGAGGTCACAACATGGCATTATGACATCACAATAAATCACTATGATGTCATAATTGGGGCACTGTGATGTCATAATGGCTCCTAATAATGTCACAGTAGGCAATGGTGATGTTATATTGTGACTCATTGCTCTCAGTGCTCTCCAGAGAAAATAGAAAGTGAATTTAGAAAATAAAGACAAGAGACAAGAACTGAGATCAGGCGGAGGCCTCTTATCAGATGGGAAAGAGGACTGAACAACAACAGTAGGGGCATTTATTTATGCTTTTGCAAGGTTAGTATCATGAGATATAAGGTACCTAGTGAGTAATTGAAATTAACTAAGCGGGATGTTTTTCTCATGACTGAGGTGGCTCGACTGCTTTAGGCACTCTGGCTCTGTCCTGCCCTCACACATATGACCAGTTCCAGCTTCAGCTACTCTCAATATCTCTGTCTTTTCTGTTTAGTTGTGGAAGTGATGGGTGTTCAGTTGCAATTGGAGGAGCTATGTTTGGACAACTCTGTAGAAGACCTTTTGATTTTTGATGATCTTATTCATTTAGGCTAAATACTTTTAGCCCAAGGGTTTTTGAAATCTGTATACATGAAGTTATCCCTGTATAGTCCAATAATCTGTAACAGTAGTAAGTCACCAGTACAGCTGGCAATCAGAAGTTGTTAGTGATTTGAACATTTTACAGCTAGCATATTATTATGACATTGTTTTCCCCATCTCATGGTTATGCTTTTCTACTGGATGTTTAAGACCAAGTTAAAATGAGACCTGTATTAATAAAAATTAATTTCTATCAAGGTCAGTTAAATCTCCTCAGGAAATGACGTTGTGATACAGCTACTCTTAGTTATGTCAGTGTCAGCCATCAGGATGAGTCACAGACATTGCATGATCAAATTGCTTTCTAAGAAACCTTGAGGGATTATTTTCTATCCTGGTGACTCTCCTTTAGGCACACTACACATCATAGTATCACTTTCCTCTGTAGTTCCATAGTCTCCTTGATCAAAGGATTAGGGACTGAACTGAATTATAGGATATTGCAGCAGAGGTTCTCTTATATGCTGGGTCCTCGTTTACCTTGGAGGGCTAGAACCAAAAAATACTGGTATCCTTTTAGTCCAATTTATCCCTGTAATTATTTGGCCTACAAACCTCAGTTGTTGAACATCCAGAAGAGAAGATTAATGACATTACATTGCAAGGGAGGCAGTAAGCTTAATTTTACTATCTTATCTGAATGTCCAACACCTTAGAACATAAAATAGAACTGTAATTTGTAGCAGCCATGGATATCCTAATATTCAAATCCTTACAGAATGTTAACAGACAGCAGTTACATATGTTTACATTGGAAATAAAAACCATACACAAAACTTCAGCATGACAATCATGATGATATTTTGTAACATACCTAATTTTTCGCTTTGACATAACATAACCCTTTTAACCAATCATCTCTATCTAATACATAAGACACTTCTACGTAATTCGTTGTCTTTTAATAGGATATATATCACATTAGTTTTTTGTTAAAGGCAGAGGACTGAATCTGAGGGAAACTCTTATCACAATAAGCAGTCTTTATTTTACAGTTTGAAAAACCTGTACATCTGGAATCATGAATGCATTTAATATACTATGAGAGTAACAATAATGAATTGTCATACACATGGGAAAACCTTGTCTTTTAATTTAGTTTTGTACCAAGAGCATCTTTTATGAGAAAACTTTATTGTAGTTTTTCTAGAAAATTTACCTTTTGACCATTGACCAAATTATTGGGGATGTCACCCAAGACACTATGGTGATTATTGGGGGCTCCTTAATAATGTACAAAGGTTGGTCAGCCCTCTGTTCACCAGTTGGAGTCAAATCCGATAATCTCGTGCTACTCTAAGGAATTTTTGTCACTTATCTTAAATCTTTAATGAACTGTGAGAAAACCAATTTTGATATCACTTAGACTAGCTGGTAACTCAAATGAAGCATGCTTTAAAGTTTATAACCCAAATTGTATTGTGAACAAATGATAAAAGAAGAGAAAATTGTTGAGCTCAAATAAAAAAGGGAACAGCTGTTCATAGAATGACAGACAAGTACATAGAACAAGCAAACAAACAAGCATCTTAGAAAATCAGAGTGCACTCAAATATACTTTTGACCAAATTGAATTGCAGTAAGTCTATTACAATTTTACAAATTTATCCTTGTAAATAGACTATTCAGATTTTTCTTGTTCATCAATTAGCAGAGATTGCTTATCAGAAAAATTTGGAAGGAATAGAATCTTTGATCTATAATTAATGTTCTTTTTTATATTTTATTTTGTCTTAAGAATGCTGGCAACTTTCACCTCAGTTATTGCTATATACGCTATCATCTATTTAGACTTTAGATTTCCATTTTGTAGGTTTCTTCAATAGGTTCCAGGTCGAATCTAGCCTCTTCATTGTCAATGTCTTCTCCAGATCTGGCTCCATGATACAGCTGGGCAGCAGGCTCTAACAAAACACAAATATATCCTTGATCCAAAATTAGCTTTCTTTTTGCTTTACTTGATTAAATTGTCTTTCTGCTACTGTACTTCCATCTTTTGTAGAATTTAAAAATTTAATAGCATAGTGAGTGATGTGGTGAACGAGTGCTCTCCTGGGCTGGGCCTAAGCAAAAACAAAACAAAAAAAATTAATAGGCTAGATTGACAGGTGAAGTAGGAGAGATTGCTTCCCCCTTTTGTTCTTGTAATTGAATTTTGAAAAAAAAAGAATTTTGATCATACAGCGAGAAACCTGTATCCTATATTTTGGAAGAGAAAGCCATCAAATGGCCTCTCTTACTCTAAGATGAACCTTCTGTGAAAATATAAGCAAATTGAATTGACTTGTCTAAAGGATAATGAAAATAACACCACAGAAATTTGCCCAAAAGCTAGGTGGAACCAATTAATATTATCAAATAAGTCTGAAAATAATTTTAGATTGATCTGAACAGTTTGTGGTAATCTCTGTTTGCAGGATAAGGTAATCAAAATATGAAATAGTTGTCATAACTTGTACCACTTTGGAGGCTACCGCTAGGCCTGCCATTATTTAAATGGGATGTCATAGTCAAGCAACTGTGTAAACCCTGCTGCTTTTAGATTGTACTCCAAACCCATATATCTTTATAAAATATCAAAGCCTTTCATTTACCAGATAAATTTAGGAATGTAAAATAGGCAATCAACCTTATTAGGAATCAAGAGAACTTTAAGTTATCTTTTTAAAATATCTCCATTATTGTAAGTCTTTGGAAATATAATTTTGTTTTTTAAACTGCAGATGAACTGTTTTTATCTTGAAGATGGAAACAGCCATTAAAATTAATCATCTTAAGGGGAAAATGTAAAGGTGTCTCTTTTAGTATCAGTTGCTATGAAGAGAGAGAAAAAAACCACTCTGTTCCCTTGAAGGCTCTATTCCTGGGGAAATGGCCCTTTACATCCAACCAGGTCATCAGTCCAGCACTTGTGTTACTTTGGGCATGTAGTTGCCACACTCGGAGGCCATCTGCACTTGTGTCTAAAAGCTCTTTAAAATGTTTTTTCCTTAACTAATCAATTTTTATTTTTTAACCCAATATGTCTCCTTTTTTAATTTATAATTTTAAAATTTTTGTCAAAGAAAGAATGACCAGTTGAGCCATACAAGAGCCAGAAGTGACTTCAACAATGTTTTGTTACTGTCTTTGGCTGCAGCCTGCGCTCTATTGCCTCGGGGCTGGGTGAGCTGCTGGCCCTGGCTCCATTGCTCTGTCTTAGTACCAGGAATGGGCTCCGTGGCACACATTGCATCTCCCCAAGTGAAGCCAGCGGGTGGGCCACGTGCCAGAGGCGCCCAGCTTTTTCTTGGTGTGCTGGTCCTCACTCCTGCTCTGTGCTCCGACTTTGGCCATTGGATGTCCTATTTTTGTCTATATTCCAAGTGCAGGAGCTCTTTGTCCCAAGTCAATCTCCAGTGCCAATAGTGTGCATGCCAGCATCAGGGGTGGCCGCAGCGGCAGGGAGAGCCAGGGTGCCCAGCAGTCGTGTTCCACCCATTCAGTTCCAGGTAAACACACCTGTAGTTGATGGCAGTTGGACAGCCGCTGTTGGGCCAGGTGTGTGAATGTGCAGATGGCTGGGGAATTCCAGCTGCATCAATCTAGGACCCAAGCACAAGACCTTCCTTGAACGCAGCCTGCATCTCTATCCCAAGCAGCACTGCACAGCTTCCAACTAGCTGCATGCAATTTAACTGGATTTTTTCCTTTTCACCTGATTGAGCCAAGCTAGAGGGTTTAAGCTTTGTCAGAGGTATCTTTGTCCTTTGGCCATTTGGGAGTTGATTTTAAAATAGTACTCCATGCTAAGTCCTTTGTGGTGGTCTTAAAAAGTAAGGTAAATACAGGAACCAAAAATACAACCAACATTTTTATATATACCTGTGTATATCTACAAACATCTGTGGTCCCCAAGACTCTTCTTGCAACATGCTTATTGATTGATTGGTTGACTGACTGAATTTTTGTCCTTTTGAAACAGGGTCTCACTATGTAGTTCAGGCTGGCTTGAGCTCACTTTGTAGCCCAGGATGGTCTCAAACTTGCGAAGATCCTCCTGCCTCAGCTCTCCGAGTGCTGGAATTTCAGGAATGTGCCCATAGGCCTGGCAAAATGGGATATTGTGATATGATAATGTGCTACTGTGAAGTCATAATGTACCATTGTGATATAAATGTTGATTGTGGTGCTATACATGTGGCAATGTGAGGTACTAATGGGGGAATCGTGAGTTGCTAATGGGGAATTCTGCTGCTCCAACTGAGCATTCTGAGGTCAAGACAATGTCATTATGGAATCACAATAAAGTATTGTGATGTCATAATGGGGCGTTCTGATGTCATAATGGTCCTGTGGTCTGTCTCCATGGGCAGCTGTGATGTCATAACAAATAATTGTGAAGTCATAATGGGGAATGGTGAGTTTCTAGAAAGTTTAAGCTCTTTCAGTAGCACCTTTGTTGCACCCTCCTTTTTCCACTTGGGAGCTGATTTTAAAATAGTGCTCCACACTAAGTCCTTCCTGGTGCTCTTAAAAATTAAGGTAAATACATATACATCTATGTACATCTGTAAACACGTAAGGATCCTGAAACTCTGTTTGCACCTTATTTATTTATTTATTTATTTAGTTTGTCTTTTGGGGACAGGGTCTCACTGTGCAGTTAAGGCTGGCCTTGAGCTCACTTTCTACGCAGTCTGGCCTCAAACTCACAACAATCCTGCTTCAGGCATTTTTAACTACTAGTAATTCCATATGCATTTTTACCTTTAGGATACTCATAACCTCTATCTCTTTGGCTTCTCTTAAGCCTATCTCACTCTGTCTCTCTTTTTTATGTGTCTAAGAAGTCAGGAGACTTCTGCGCCCCACTTTTACACCTGATACCTCAGTATAACACTCCTGTGCTAACTACTGACTGACAAATGGGCTTCTTCTACATGTTGCATGCAAATTTGAGAAGCATCATCCCAGCTACCTATGTGCACAGCATGGGCATTTTGAGGTCACAACATGTCATTATGTCATCACAGTAGAGCAATGTGATGCCATAATGGGGCATCACGATTTTATCATTGGGTCACCATATTGTCCTAATGGGCACCTGTGATGTCACCATGGGCAATTGTGATGTCATAGAGGCAACTGTGATTTCATAATGGGAAATGATGAGAGCCTAAAGGGGAATAGTGAAGTCATGATGGGATGACAGTATGTCACAGTAGGACATATGATGTCACAATAGGGCATTACAATCTCACAATCAGATATTGAGATTCAATTATGTGGGTCTGTGATGTCGTAGTGTGTGATTGTGAAGTCATAAAGGTTTGATTGCGGTGCTTTAATTGTGGCAATATGAGGTCAAGAAGGAGGAATTTTGAGATCATACTAGGAAATTCTGCTGTTCCAACTGGGTATTGTGAGGTCACAACATGTGATTATGGCATCACAATGGAACACTGTGGTGCCATAATAGAGCATTGTGATGTTCCATTTGGGGCACTGTGGCAACACAAAGGAAAACTGTGAGGACATAAAGGGGTATTGTGATTTTATAATTGGGGCACCTTGATGTCATAATGGGCCTCTGTGATGTCCCACGGGGAACTGTGATGTCGTAAAGGAAAAATGTTGTGCCATATTGGGGGCTGGTGAGTTCCTAGAAGGTTTAAGCTATATCAGTGTTACCTATGTTGTGCCCTCCTTTTCTGGTCTGGGAGTTGATTTTAAAAATACTACTCCACACTGAGTCCTCTGGGCTGGTCTTCAGAATAAGGTTAATGCAGGAACCAAGAAAACAACAAACATGCTGATATACACCTAGGTCTATCTATAAACGTCTGTGTTCCTTTGTACTCTGCTTGCTGCAGTTATTTATTTATTTATTTATTTATTTATATAGTCTTTTTGAGACAGGGTCTCACCATGCAGTTCAGGCAAGGCTTGAGCTGACTTTGTAGCCCAGGCTGGCCTAGAACTCACAGTGATTCGATTCCCCTGCCTCACCTATTTTTAACTATTAGGAATTCAATATACCTTTTTCCCTTTGGATTCTTTTAAGCCTACCTCACTCTGTCTCTAGTTTTCATAACTTCTAAGGTCGGCAAATCTCCATAGCCCATTTTTTACACCTGATATGTCAATATTAAACCTGTTGCATACTATTAATGGTCCAATGTACTCCTTTACCCCATTGTACAAAACTTTGAGAACCATCTTCCCACCTACCAATGCCCACACTCTGGGCATTGAGAGGTCACAGCATGCCATTATGGCATCTCCATGATGCACTATGATGTCAAAAGAGGCCATCATGGTATTATAATTGAGGGACAGTGTGTCCTAAGGAGCCCTTCAGAAGTCAACACTGGCAACTATGATGTCATAAGGGGAAATGATGAAGTCCTAATGGGAATTGTGATGGGGTGTTGGCAGCCACTGGAGCTGGTTATTGGTCAATTAGTCAATCTATACCTTTTTCCTTTTTGGCTTCTCTTAAGCCTATAACTCTTTGGCTTCTCTTCAGCCTATCTCACACTGCCTCTCCTTTTTGTACATGTTTTAACTTCAGCACAACTCCATATCCAATTTTTTACACTTGATCTGAGAAGGTCACACTCATTTGTTAACTATAAAAATGACCAGTGTGCTTTTGCACCTCTTTACACAAAAATTTGAGAAACATCATTGCATCTACCAGTGACTGCCCTGTGGGCATTGTGGGGTCACAACATGTCATTCTCTCATCAACATAATGCATTGGGATATCATAACAGGGCATCGTGGTATTATAATTGGGGCACCATGGTGCCCTAAAGAGTGCTGCAGATGTTGCCATGCTCAACAATGATGTCATAAGGAGAAATGGTGAGGTCCTAATGGGAGTAGTGATTGGGAGCCAGTGTGTCACAATAGGGCATGTGATGTCAATATAAGGCACTGTAAAGTAACAAAAGGATACTGTGATACAATAATGTGGTACAGTGATATCATAGTATGCCATTGTAATGCCTTATTTATTTATTTATTTAGTCTTTTTGACACAAGGTCTCACTATGCAGCTCAAGCTGCCCTTGAGCTTACTTTGTAGTCCAGCCTGGCAGTGCGAGGTCATAATGGGGAATTGTGCTCTTCCAACTGGGCATCGTGACGCCACAACATGGGGCATTCTGATATCACAATAGAGCACTGTGATGTCATAATAGGGCACCATGATGCTATAATTGGGACCCTGCGTTGTCATAATGGGCCCCTGTGATATCACCATAGGAAATTGTGACATCATAAAGGAAATTGTGTTGTCATAATATGTCACAATAGGTGAGTGTGATGTTATAGTGGGGTATTATGATGTCATGTGTGATTTTGATGTCACAGGGGGTATGACCTCACAGCAAGGCACTGTGGTGTCACAACAGGGCACTGTGAGGTCACAATGGGCATTGTGATGTCATTATGGGTCCAATATAAGATCATAATGGGCGCATTGTGAGGTCACAGTGCAGGATTGTGATCTCAAAGTAAGGCTTTGTGATGTCACAATTGGTCAGTATGAGGGCACAATGGGACTTTGTGATACCACTTTGTTACATGGTGAGGTCCCAGCAGGCCATTATGACATCACAAATGGCACCGTGGTGTTATAATGGACCGTTTTGATATCATAATGGGATATTATGAGAACAAAATGGAGTATGACAAAGTCCTAATGGGATATGATGAGGTCACAATGGAATGATATGTGACCTTAGTGGAGTATTATGAGGTCGTAAATGGGCATAATGGGGTTGTAATGGGATAAGAATAAGTCATATTTGGATATTATGCGTGAGGCCCCTGTGGACTATTATGCTGGCATTAGGGTGTATCATGAGGATATGCTGGACTTATGGGGATTTATATGGTCATAATTGGTACTTTTAGGTCATGATGTGATTGTATGAAGTCATAATGTGGCATTATGAGGGTATAATGCAGTATTATATAGTCCTAATTGGAATTTTAAGGTCATAATATGATAGCATGAGCCATATTATGATATTCTATGGCCTGAAGAGCATATTAATGAGCCCACTATGGGGTATTATGAGGCAACAATTGGGTATGAGGGCGTAGTGGCCATGTTGTCATCAAAATGGGTTATCATGAGGTCATAATGAGGTATATGTTATGAGTACATAATGGGGTATGGTGAAGGCATAATGTATTTTTGTGCGGTAATAATGGGGTACTATACAGTCATGAGGGGATATTAGTTGAAAGGGACTTGTAGATCATGCAGATGTCAGAACTATCTGGTCTTCGTACATTAAATCATTCCTGACCTAGAAGTCAGTGAGCTTTATGGTTACAAAGGAGACTGACAAGGAAGCTGGTAGGCAGATGGAAGTATTGTCATGGGGTCTGAGTACATCTCTTCATTTCTAGCTTCAGAACTCTGTGACCCTGGATCGACTTCAGCCAGACTGTGACTACACGGTAGAACTACAGGCAATTTCCTACTGGGGACAGACCCGCCTCAAGAGTGCCAAAGTGTCGCTGCATTTCACATCTACACGTGCTGGCAGCAACAGTAAGTGACTATGGCAAGCTCGTTGTCAAAGCAAGTCATGCAGCATGAGAGGGAGTTTTGTTTGAAATCAATGCTTGATTAACCTCACTAGTAGACATACAGCTATACTCCTGCCATGCTTAACAATGTTTTGGTCCCCAAGTGACCTTCAGAGAAGACTGGGAGTGTTCAGGATGGTGTGATCATAGACCCAAACTACCTTCAATAGAAGAGTTGTCCCATGTGATGAATCATATTGCTTAGTGACACCATAGTCATATCAGTTTGCATAAGCACACTGGGTGGTATCCTGTTAAATAACCCTTAGTTATCACGGGCTGATCAGGCCTGCAGCCTCCAAAGTGAGTGGATGGCAAAGGCTTAAATAAATGAGACAACTGAAATGATTTCAGAGCTCCAGGAGGGTCTAAATCTCTTACAACTTCGATGTTCTCTGAGTTTAGACAAAGACTTCTCTGGGCAGCCCATATTTATTTGGTTTACAAAGGACACTCAAGAAAACATGGGAATCTGAGCAGGACTTGGGAAAACCTTTAAGGACTTCTCCAAGTAAAATATTGTGCTAATTTAGGAGAATTGTGTTATCTCTAAGAACATTCACAGCAGGAGTGAGATGCCTGCAGCTGCAGTCTCCTTTAAGTTAATTGAGGTTGGAGCCAGACATCCTCAGCTGTGGCCTTATATTGTCCATTGAGGCATCATAGCATCACAGGCCAGTACAGGCCTCAGTGGTGACCAGTGGCTCACAGAGGTTTACTTTCTATGAGTCCACTGCACATCCCCAGACAAGGTGCCTAAGCTTAAGACAACTCACAAGTAAACATGGAAAGCGAACTGGTTAATATGAAATCCTGCTCAGAGCCACTTTGTAGGGGTCTCCATCATGACAGTGTGCATATAATGAGAAAAATACCTAGAGATGTGTTTCTCAGAATATATCCCCACTACTGAGCAACTTCGTGTGGCATATCCTTCGAACTTCACTACACAAACTAATTTTTCCTTTGAATACTTGTTTTTTGATGTTCATTGGTGTGACATTTTGATATTAGAAACTTAGCAGAAAATAGGCTGATGGTCATGGTCAGCAGAAGAGCTCTTACACAGCAAGTGTAGGTCCTGGGTTTGATCCCAAGGGTGGGGAGCAGAGGGAAAGTTATGCCTTATTCTTTTTTCTTGGTACTAGGAATTGAACTCATGACATCAGGCTTGTGAGGCAAGCACTTATGCCACTGAGCTATATCCCCTACCCTATCATGCCTTATTCTAACATGTCCTCCATTTTTACATTTACTTGATTCTCACTTCTTATTCACGTGTCCTTGTTTTAAGGAGCATACGTATAGTTAAGCTGTTATAAACTGTTTTCCCTCCTGAAAATGGGGCTGAGCTGTTTTGCTTGTAATTCCACAGTGGTCACAGTCGTTGCTTGGAAAGCTACTGAAACGCTCCATTGACTAGTTGGTAAATTATGCCCACATTGCTTTTCCTTGTTTCCATTTTGTTTTTCTTAACTAGTATGTTTACCATGAACTGAGGAAAGCAAGAGGAGAGTTTTATATGACACACATGGCTTAGATGGAAAATGGGTTACTTGTCTTTTGTAGCTTTGCTCCAAGTAGAGACTCAGTGGCTTCATAGAGGGACTTAGTGAGGTTCCAGAGAACTGGGGCACAGGGGGAGAGAGAGAGACAGAGAGACAGAGAAAGAGACAGAGAGGGACAGAGAGAGACAGAGAGGGACAGAGAGAGAGAGAGAAGGAGAAGAGAGGACAGGGACCCTTGGCTCAGGCACCCTGTGAATGAGGATTCGTTACATAGCAGAACCCTGCTATCCATCTGCCTTTCCCCGTGGCAATGGGCCTTCTTCTAAAGATGACAAGAGCATATAAAAAGCTTATTTGAATTCGGCGGAAGCAACGCCCACTCTTTGGAGGTAGATTTAGAGATTGCTTGTAATTATCCTCTACCACCTGGGGACCACATAGGACCCAAATGAGCTGATTTGTTTGAAATGATGATTTCAAGAAGTATCAGAGACACAGCATCCTCCCTATTTAAGAAATTTTCTCTTGGGAGATGAAAATGGTTTGAAATGGTCAATTTTTATGTATGAGTCGAGGTGCAATATAACTTTTACTTAAAACACTTTGTGGAAGTCTTTCTATGTGTTTAGCAGCCTCGTTTTTCAATATGGTCTTCTCATTCATTACATTGCAATTCCATATTTATGAATTGTCACATAACTGTGTCTGATGTTGGGAAGTCTATGCATATATACACACACAAACATACTGTAGAATATATACTGCATACTGCATGTACATTGCATTGTACATATGTCCGGTAGTTTTCTGTAAACTGTGATACATATTTGAGTACACAGGCACATAAACAACACACACAAAAGCACAAATGCACACACACACATACATATACACACACAGAGATAGATAGATAAATAGGTAGATAGGTAGATAGGTACTCACACAAATAGTTGCTTCTCAGTATCCATGCAAGATTCTTTCTGGCTCCAACACCTTACCTATACAAAAATCTTTGGCTCCTCAAAACCCTTATATAAAATGGCATAGTATTTGCATATATCCTATACATATGCTCCCAATTTATTTTCAATAAATGCTAAATGTGTGTCAGTGCCAAGTGAATAGTTTGACATCATTTGTTTAGGGGAAAAGGACAAGAAATCTACGCATTTTCAGTATGGATGCTTTTGTACTCTTTTTTTTTTTTAAACCCTGGATCTCAAACCCAGGGCTGTGCTACTCCTGAACCACATCCTTAGCCCTTTTTATTTTGGGGACAAATTCTCACTAACTTGTCCAGGCTGGCCTTGAACTTGCAGTCCTTTGTCTGAGCTGCTGGGATTACAGGCATGCACTACCATGCTTGAATTCCTCCCAGCGTGTTTGACTCATGTTTGTTGAGTGCATAGATACAGACTGCATAAATAGTGAGCTTTGGTTGTACATAGGGATGAACACACACACACACACACACACACACACACACACACACATTTATATATGCACATTTCCCACCACAACATGTATCTTGGCCTTTGCCTGAAAACTGCTCAGGCCAAAGGTCCAGAACTCATTCTTCGTTCTTCTCTTTGCTTTTTCTCTAGAAATCCAGTTCTTCGGGAAACTCTGTCTAGGTTTAAATTACCTGTGGGATCGATCCAGTTTTCTCCCTTGTTGAAACCAGGCTGTCCCTTTCTACTAAATTTGAAATAGTCTCCTAATTTATATTCCTGTTTCTGCTCTTTCTTAAGTGAGGGTTTCTTCTACAGTGTAAAATAATTTCACCTGTTTAGACGGCTCTGGTCCCTCCGATAAACAACATTCTTTCCCTGTTAGCCACTGGTATGGGATTGCGGACTCCTATAATTTAATATGTGTGTGTTCCCAGAACCAAGACCAGATTCCAACCTCAGCATGTCATTGTTGAGGTTACATCATCAGGAGGGCTCTGGTCACTGTCCAGCCCACAAACAAAACTGTCACGGAATCCTGGTGATGCATGGCACTTGTCCTGCTTTTCCTCTCTCCCAAAGGCACCCTGTGTGACCTCCCAAGACTGACCACAAACCTCTTTCTCTCCTACTAAACCATATTGCACAGTCTGGTTCTATGCCCATCTTCCCTGAATGAGCTGAGCTCCTTATATGTGAAATGTATCTTTCCTTCCACCCATGTCTCTTCCATTATTCCTTCTGCAGATGGCAGGCTCCTCTATTGGATGCTAGACTGCCCCTTCCCGACTCAGACACCTGTCAACCCTGAAGCAGAAGTCTATTAGAGACCATGGATCCTCTCTCTGGGTGTCCACAGCATCCATCATGCTCACTGGCATGTAATCACAGTACCATAAATGTTTATGAAACCAAAGGAACCAACTATCCCTTTCCTGGTCTTTAGCTTCATCTTACACTGGCAGATCTGCTTGGATTCCATTTCAAAAGCAAACCTTTCTTCCACTCCAGCTGCCATTTTCTCCTTCCCAGATTCCTTGTGAGCCCTGAATTCTCGTTTTTTAGCACCAAGTCTGCTCCTGCTCATTTTTAAACAGGATAGGTGGTTTCCTCATTTCACTGATCCTTGTTTTTATCTTTGTGCAACTGTATACTTGCCTCTTCAGTATTCCTTGATTCTTGCTTATGGGACTACCAGGTGGTTTGATATTTCTCATACCTCTTCTTGGTTCTACTTGGTTCTTCTTGGAATCTTCCTCTGTTTAATTCATGGATGCTGGTACTTTCCAGAGTTCCACGTTGTCTACTTGGATGGCTTCAGTCACTATCTGATCATGGATCCCCCCCTGAGACTCATATGCAGCACTGATTTATCCACTAATACATACTAGATTTCTCTACTTTGTCATTGTCTGAATGTCCTATATGTACCTCTACCTGAACATGTTCCAAACTGAACTCACCCCTCCACCCACAAAGCTGGATAATCTCATGGATTTCTTGAACCTGTGGTTGTTAATACTGAAGAGGAGCTTGAGAGACTTTCTTCACCTACTGTTTGCTGTCTACTTTACTTCATCTTTTGTTCCAGAAAGTTTTTAAGCTCTGCAAATTTCTTTAATCTCTGAGGTACATAGTAAGCATTTGTGTCAGTCAGTTTTCCATCACTGTAACAAGATACCTGAGACAATCCACTTATAAAAAGGAAAGGTTTAGTTTTGCTTACAGTGTTGGAAGCTACTGTTCCTGATCAATTAGCTTGCTGACTTTCCTCCTGTAAAAAGACAGCATGTCCGAGCAAAGGGGTATGATGGGACAAAGCCACTAACTTTGTAGCAAGAGAACACAGGAAGAGACAAAGAGTCTCATTCCCAATAATCCAAAGACCTCTGAGGAGACTATACCTCATAAGGGTCCTGTCCACTCCAAAACACCACAGCCATTAACATGTAGGCCCTTGTGGAACATTCCAGATCCATATTATAACAGAATTAAATTCATATTTGTTGTCCAACTGGGTGCATCTGTTTCTCCATTTAATACTTTTACAGCCCATCCCCTAGTTTCCTAAAGGTTTCTATGGATAAATCTGGCCTGGTAGTAAATACTAAAGAGGGAAGAAAAAAGAGAGGTGGCCTCATTTTCCAACAACCAAAGTTACTCATCTTTTCCAGGCTCTTTGCATAATTTCACTATATTACCCAAAAGTCTGTGTTTTTCTTTGGTTAAGTGTCCCAAAAGAACTCTCTTTACAGGTGAGCATTTTCTGCAAGGTGGGAGGACTCTAGGGTTCTGGAAGTTAAATAAACTATTTTTACACCAATTATCTCATACTCATCACAAAGAGGATACAGGACTTGATTGATCCTGAGAAACTAATCTCTGTAACTGTCATTTTTGAAAACTGGGCATTGTCTTACCTGGCCAGTGGAGGTGTGAGAGTTAACCTGTCAAAGACCACTTTATTGTGAGGATCGATTCCTGCCACACAGATTTGGAAAAATAACAGAAAAGTGTTTTTTAAAAAGTAATCCAAATATCTCCAGTAACACACATTACTTGGCCTTATGCTACCCTCTAGAAGAGGATGGCTTTGCAACAGATTTTGTAGGATATAGCTGAATTTTTGTCAGGATTTTATACCCCTATGCTGTTATACAATACCATCAACACTAGTGTATGATTTTACAGGAACACTTTATATTTTATCACGAACCAACTAGAAGTAAAGAATAATTACAACTTTATAGCATAAGCAAGGGGAATTATGTTTTATAAGAGGTAGAGTCATAAATGTCAGCATATAAATTACTTTTTGAGTTATATCTTTCTTGGTCTGCAGGCTAGTAGGTGTTTTAATGATATTTTTATACAGTTAGAGCCTGAATGTTCATGCAATTTTTATAACAGGGCTTCTTGAATGAAGTAGAGCATAATAACACTGTCTTCAGTGGAAAAGTAGCTTGTCTTTTGGAGGCAGAAGGAATATTTCTAATATTGACAGATTCTAAATGCTTTATGGTTGTGTCCTAGAACTGGAATATTCTTTTACCTCCCTAAAATAGGAAGTTAAGAGAAAATGCTTATTAAATCTTTTAATCTATAAAATTAAAACTTGGATTTAAAATATTATATATATAATATATTATATATATAGTGATATCATACCTCAAAAACTTAATTCTTTCCATGATTCCACTTATAAATCGAATTGGACAAGAACTAAATCAAATTTCCCTATAAAATCAACATTGAACCACTGAAATGTATATTTGATTATCTTAAAACTTATGACTACTGTAGATAGAATATAAAGCAGACTTCATGTCCTTTCAGAATAGAGTAGATATGATTCTATTCCGCTTTTGTTTATTAAGCAGGAGAGGTGTTCTTGCAGAGTCAGAGACGTAACCATGGCAGTGGCAGTAGCAGTACCATTAATTTTGCATGGTGTTGTGGTCATGGTTTGAAGGGAACAGATTTAATACAGGATACATAATTTATAGGATTATTTTATAATATTCACCCAAAAAGTCAAATGCAGAAGAGCACAGGAGATCTTTCCACACACTAGAAGCTTAAAGAATCCAGGTGACGGCCTGTATCCCACAGCACAAGTCCAGCTGGAGGCCTAGAGCCCACGACAATGTCTCATGCAAGTCTGTATAAAAGGTCTGCACTGGGAAGGCCAAAAGGTCAGTGGTGGAAGTTAGAAAGTCTATACCAGTGGGATGAAGGATCTATGTCAGCAGGCTGAGGAATCTGCACTGGAGCCAGAAAGCCACACTCAAGGTTAGCACCAGAGTTCCCCTGGAGAGGACCCCAGCTGTCCCCAGTGACAGTGAGTACCCGACATTCTCCAAGAATGAGAACAGTTGAGCTCATATCAGGAAAACCAGCATGAAAAGATTCTCCTGGAGACTCAACAGCACACCATCTTCCCTTACGGTTCTGTTTTTATGCTGTTAGCAGCATCTTCAGGTGATCTTCCCATATACAGCACTGTGCTGGTTCATTACAAGTTGACCGTTAGTTAATCCATCACAGATGCATTTCCACTTGACTCATTTCAGAACAGAGCAGTGGTTCAGTCTTGAGATACACAGAAATATGTCCCTACATCTCTAGTGGAAGATTCACACTTGCATAAGATTTTAAAGCAAAATGGGAAGAGAGAGTCTTTTCTGGGACTTCCATTTTCTTTGATGGGTCCTACCTTCCCTCAGGTTGGGACTATTCTTTCCATTCATCTGCATCTTTCCATCTTTCCTACTTTTCCAAGAATATGACCCTCATAGCTTTGTTAGAAAATGTTCATAACATATTGAATGCAGCTCTGAGAGTAATATTGGAAATTTAGAAAGCAGAAAAACCATGCATCAAAGAGCAGGATTTCTGTGTGTGTGCAGTGTCTAAATTCAGAGTGTGAGTAAAAAAACCCCACAGAACTGAGGCCTGGGGAATTTTTTGATACCTTCATTTGGAAGCATATGAGTTGGATCTCTTTGAAGGCTCAGTATTGGTGAGAGAAAGATATGCTTGACCCAAAACAGATCTGGGGTTCAATCTCAACTTCCTTCCTACTATATTGGGTAAAACTGTTGATCCTTAATACTTTTAGGTGCTCATTGTTTGCATTTAGTATATATTGAGTCCATTTTCTCAAGATAGTAGGAGCATTAGTATAAGGAAAAATGTCATGTGGAAATACTGAAATGACACCCAGGATTTGGAGGAAGGTTTACTTAGTGTCGAGCTGGCACTGACAGGGAATAGATTGTCCCATAAAACGTCAGACTCTGAAAGCTCAAGAAGGGATGGTTTTACAGGGTTACAAGCAAGCAGCATACTTGGCTGTCTTTGGTCCTTACAGTATGCACTATGGGGATCAGCTGTGCATCACAGTGACCAGCCGTTTCTAAGAGACAGAAGCAACCAGAACTGGAACAGGAACTGTTGCCTGGGCAACTGAAGTATGCTGGGTGGGGGTGCGTTTTCTACTACAAGGAGGGCACCAACTATGGGCTGTGGCTTACACCCAGTCTCCCACCTGTCTTAATAAGATTTCGTTAGCATGCAGTGACACTTCATCGATCTCCTATTAGCTCCAGGTCCTTTAAGGCTATAGCAGCCACTGCATATTTGGGAGAGACACAACCGAAGATATTTGCTGCCTGGTTCTTTAGCAAAAGTTCCCAGCCCTCTGCTTTGTTTCATGAAACAGTTTTATGCATATAAATAAACTAGCACCAAAGTTCACCAACCACATGAAAAAGCACCAGAAATGTTGTTGGAGTCAATATTGTATAATATGAGTTGGCAGTCCACACCCAAGGAAGATTAGGATATGATTTTCCATAGAGGACTTCTATGACGAACTGGAGGTATCAATTAAATTGAAAAGAATTTAGGGTGTAAAATACAAGGACATGTATGAGGAATTTGTTTCAACGTAGCCAGAGGAATCGTCACCATGGAGAGCTTATGCAATGTTTGGATGGATGAACAGAATTTCTAGTAGTGCCAATGCCTCCTGAGATAAAATAACCAGCGATGCACAAAGGAGCCAATCAGCTTTCAGGAATCAAAAATGACATCCACAAGAAAGATGCGGCTGAATTGACACTGAACAGTTAAGGGAAAAGTAAAACCAGAACCAGATCTTGACCCTAAGCAGCAACATCGTAAGAAGTGACCTTAACTAAGAATGAAAGTTGGCATTGCCTGAGTGAAAGAAATATTTCAAGGTGTTGCTGTGTTTCCAACAGCACTGTTTTATCTCCCAGTAGACACAGGATATTTGCAGCATGGGATCACTCTTACTTGTGCACTTACACTTACCTGGGATCACTGTTACTCTTCAATGAGCCTGTGTTGAGAACATTTTTGAGAACATTTTTAAGTACATAATAGGAAAAGCCATGCCCATAGTTAATGCAAACATGCCCACAGTTAAAACAAACAGTAACAGACACCCAGACACATTCTTATTTTTCCGCTACAGTGGCCTGGCTTCTTTATAAAGGACCAGCCCACCTTTCAGTAATCATACTCCTGTGATTCATTTCCTCAGAAAGCCTCAACCTCTGTTTCAAAGGATAGACACAGTGACTTGTAACATGTACTCTGTCCCACTCTGACCACGTCTTCGGTAGTGGCCTCTCTATTCCAAGTGCTGTCTAGCTCTAGCTTGGGGCTGACCACTGGGAGAGTGCTCCCGACTGCTATGGAAAGAACCAGAGAAAAAATGTGTCCACACGGTCCATTCCTCCTCTGCTGTGCTACTGCTGCTGTCTTTTTTGCTCTGCGTGTTTCCTCTCTTCTTTGTGTTTTGATGCCTGCCACAAATCTGAACCATTCAGAGATTCCTTGTTGAGTTGACCTTATGATGACTTGGGTGGATGTGAGGTGAGACTTTTACTACTAATTTAAGAAAGTTGCGCTCTCTTTCTGTTTAGGGCCTTGCACCACATATTAACACATGATGCCCATATAGTACTTTTGTGAGGCTATGTATTGTTTCAGGGAAAGTCAATTTAATATTATTTTACTTCCTTCCTAGCTAGTAAAACTCTATCTATAACGAGAAATGCTACCTATACTTATTTCTTGAAGCTGCTTTGAAACCTGGTGAGCAATTGAAATTCTGCGATTCCACATAATATAATTTTAGGTCTTCCAATACATTTTGAAGTAATGGGAGGTCATGGAATTGAGCATAAAATAATATCCTATTCCATCAAATTCTTTCCTAGCAAAGAAAGAGATACTGAGTAAGAATGAACAATGTGATGGAATGAAATACCCTGGGGTGAATAGCAGATTGGATAATAGTTGTTAGTCTGTAAGTTAGAATGTTGTGCTTCTTCATAGAAGATCAGCTGGGCAAAACTAGAAAAGGTGTGGGCCCAGTGCAACCCCCTTTCCAGAGGAGACGGCCCCCTCGCCCGCTAGAGATTGGAGCTCCATTCTACCAAGACAACCAACTGCAAGTCAAGGTCTACTGGAAAAAGACTGAAGGTATCCAAATGTCTTTTGCTTAAATGTTACCTGATTTAAATAGCTTGAAGATACAAAGAGGTAGATACTTTTTAAAAACGTAAACTTAAAGCCATGGCATTACTACTAAGTCACGTAACAGAGTACTTAAACGCCTTTAGTTTTTCTTCTTTCCTTCCCCCTTCCCCATTATATCTCCCTCTGTCTTCCCTTCCCTTCCCTCCC
>PVLD010002864.1:0-155052 GCA_004027595.1 Dinomys branickii
AAACAAATAACAGATGGGACGAGGGAAAGGAGAAAAGAAAGAGGCAAAAATGTATGTATGTATATATGTATATACATATGTGCAGGAGGGCTAACATGGTTCTACTAGTGTATTATATCAATTAATGCTAAGGAATAATTGATGATGGGTTATTCGATCAATCTTGTATGTCTGTATGTGTTATCCTGAGCACACACTTCGCAGATATCGATATGCAAAGCAGCAACTATTGTTTTTTTTTGTCTTTTGTTTTCTGTTTTTTGTGTTTTTTTGTTGTTGAGATGATTGTTTGACCAAGTTTGTATGTCTGTATCTGTGTTCATGTATATACACTTCGAAGATATCAACAGGTAAAGCAACAACCATTGTTGAGTCCATGTCACCTTGTCTGTAAATCAGCTTTGATTGTACTATTTCTTATGCTAATTTGTGTCTGTTTGTTAATATGTTTTTGTGCTTTTATTTTTTAAAATAAAAAAAAAAGATTAAATGCTTCTCAGCCTTTTGGCTAAGATCAAGTGTAGTATCTGTTCTTATCAGATTCAAATGACACTGGATCTGTAAATCCTATAATCCCAGCACTTCGGAGGCTGAGGCAGGATGATTGCCATGTGTTCAAGGCCAGCTTGAGCTACAGAGTGAGTTGAAGGCCAGCCTGAATTATGCAATGAGACCTTGTCTCCAAAAAAAAGATCCAAGTGAGATCTACATACTACAATTGGTTAATACCTCTGTTTTTAATCAACAGGTTTACTTGCCATTACCCCCACCCCACAATTACTAAAGCCAGTTACTGGGAAATTCAGGTCCTTTTCCTACAAAGTTCCTGATAGGCTAGATTTTGCTAAATACATTTCCATGGTATTGTTTAACAGGTTCCTCTGTCCCTTGTGCATGTTTTAAAGAATGTTAAATCTGGAGGCTTGATCAGACTAGGAAATTCTTTTGGAAAGGACACAGAAGTCACATGAATTCTAGTTGTCTCCCCCTTCATGTCACCAGCAGTCATTACTGATCATTGCCTAAACCCATGGATTGATTCATTGTGGATTTCAAAATGGTAAAAATTTTGCAAGTCTCCCTTTATCTCTGAAAGCTACACCTCTTCCATAAAAAGAAACTTACCTTCAGCAGTTCTTTGGTCATCACAAATCACTCTTTTAAAATGCTTATTTCTTTCCCTTTATTCATTAATTTTCAAAGTAGAGTTAATTTCCAAATATCCTACAGAAGCAACGGCTTATTTTTTGAAGATCGAACCCAAAGCCTTGCACAGCTTAGGGTAAGCACTCTACCACTGAGCTACATTCCCATCTCCACTTCTTAAGTATCATCATTAACTCATGTACTTAAACCTGTGTAATGTGTTTCAATCCATTGCTGTGTTATCCTTAACAATGTCCAAACTATCTCCACTGGGCTTCCAACAGAAGCCTCCTCTCCCAGTTGGTTTCTGAGTCCCTCTGCAGTGTGACCCTGGAAGTCCTTGATGGCTTCCCCGCTTGCCAGTGTGCCAAGAAGCCCCACCAAGAACATCCTGTGTGTCTCCTGCACCAGAACTGCCAGCAGCCATTTCTCCAAAGAGCCCCTGTTCTTTTTCATGGGAAATGGTACTTGGCAAAAACAACCTGGGCTTGAGGAATGCTCACTGCTCCTGGGTCAGCACTGTTTCCGGGCCTTGCCAGTAGACAGCTAGAACATTTTATTATTTAAGTACTAAACTGCTTCATGAATTCCCATTGTACATACAATCAAATGGATTGTTCTTAACCTCACTGCTCTTGTGTTGGTGTTTCCTTCCTCCTACCAATATAATTGGTTATTTATCTCACAAAAAATGTAGGAATCTCAAAATATCAATACTACTAACACCAGTGGTAATTGAAAAATAGTCTGGAGTGCTTTCTGCACTTTGGTATCTTTATGATATATGCCACTAGGGATATACAATCAAATCATCGGGTTTTGAAACCAGCTGCCTAAGTTGCTCTGTTCTTCTCAGTGGACCAAGCCAACCAGCTCGATATCACTAGATTTATGCAGTGTTCTAAGGGACTGTTTAGTTTTTATTTTTAAATTGTCTTAAAACAAGACCAAACCAATGGAACAAGGTACATTCAGACAAGACTACTTTATTCCTTTCTCCAGTTACTATCTTGTCCCCTGAGAATAACCTTTTAGTAGTAGTAGTTTCTGGTTTATTCTTTCTTAAAAAAAAAAGAAAAAACGAGCAGAAAGTAAGCAACTACAAACTTTCTTCTTTATTAGATAAATAGTACATTGTCCTTTTAGTTAGCATATATTCCTCATTCCTTTCACTTTTTCCCTGCCCTGCAGTACTGAGGATCAGACCCAGGCGCTCATGCACGTTAGGCAGTGCTCTCGCTGAGCTCAACTCCAGCCACCACTTTTTCTTTTTAACTTCAGAGTTTCCCATCCTGTGGAAGTCCCAGAGTTGACTCCAACTAGTTCTCTAGTAACGAACATTTGAATCACGCTCATCCCTTCTTAAAAATGTTTTTTACCAGTAAATCTTTGGGATTCATTCCAAGAGAGATTGTGAGGTCAGAAAGTAAACAGATACATACTTGTACTAGATAGTGCTCATTTCCCCTCAGAGATGAGCACTATGGCATGTTACATTCCGCCACAGCCTTACCTACAGAGTACATCGTAAAATATTTGGAATTTTCTCCATCCAATAAGTGGGAAATACTATTTTCATAACATCTGCTTTATGCTGAGTCAAGTTAAGCATCTTTGCATATGATTATAAGTCCTTTGCAATAATTCATTTTTTTTAGTTTTAAGTTCAAGGGTCTATTGTTGGACAGTCTAAGTAAGAAAGAACAGAGACATCTGGAATACAGAAGATGAAAAATAGTTCAGATGCCTAGTGGTAAAAACAGCCATAAAATTCAGGCAAAAACATCCAATAGTAAGAAAAAAGTAAGTTTTTAAAAGATACCACTGTAGCTATTATAAGGCATTGAAAACTTTTTTAAAAAAAAAAAAGCTCTACACTTCAAATATGAAACTACAGTGTACCTCATCTCGTGAACTTAATTTGTTTTATGATTCTGAGGAAGATAGTTGTATTTGTGTTTGTGTTATGTGAAGATGGCCACACTTGAGTTTGTCACCCAGTGTGGAGTTTGTGAATGGAAGTAAAATTTCACTGAAAGCTTTTGTTTGAGAACTGAATTGTTAAAAAGAAGAGAGAGAACTGAATTGCTCGCAAACAGAAGCAGTCATGAACCAAGCTATCACTGGAGATAATGCAAGAGAAGACAAAAGACACAATTAAAACCAGGGATATGAGCAAGCAGCTCACGTAAGAGGAGAAGAAAAACAAATGATAAATAAATGTGAGAACTGATGCTGCTGAGCACGGTATTGCACAGCTGTAACCTGTAAGTCCTGCATGCCGGAAGTCTGAGGCAGGAGACTGGAAGTTCAAACCAAGCATGGGCAACTTACAAGACTCTGTCTCAGAATAAAAAGCACCAAATAAAAACTAACGTTTTTATTAACATAATGAAGGAAAATTTTTTTTAAATTTTAATGTTATTTCATATCTAGTATATTAGCAAAAAATGTTAATGCTAACAAAACCATTGGTTTTATAAAGCAATGCAAATACATCTGACAAATTTATATCTTCCCCAACCCCAGCAATCTTACAAGTGAAACAAGCAGAGGATAAGCTCAGGTCTGGCCCTGAAATTCTGCTCCTAGGGATGAGACCTGACCAATTCACAACAGCATTTGTGGAAACTTGATTTTTGTCCAACAATATCCACTGTACCATCTATAATTGTGAAAAACTGGAAACAATCTGAACATCTACAGTAGAAGGAAGGATGGATTGTTTTATATCTACACAAGGAATATTACTTAGCAGTAAAAGTGAGCAAACTAAAGCTGCATGGCTGAATCTCAAAAACATACCATTAAAGTGAGGAAAAAGTAAGTGTAGGTGAGTAAGCATGGTATTAAACCATTAAATAAAGTTTTAGAACATGGCAAACAATAATGTATAATTTTAATGGATACATGCAATGCTTTTTAAAAGGATAAATAAAAGGGAAGAATAAAACAATGAATTCAAGATAGTGGTTACTTCTAAGAAAAAAAAATAAGGAGGATGAAAACAAGGAGTATCCAGGGGGTTTAAATTATGCATGTTTTTTCTTTAATCTGGGTAGTGGATAACTACATGATCTTTATCAGTATCTTCACAGGCGTAAAATATTTCCTGTCATCATTAGTTGTGATATGTCAACTTGACTTGAGTAACAATCACCTAGCAGATTAGTAAAGCTCTGGCAGCATCTGTGGATGACTGACACGTAGGCCAGCCTACGTAAGAGAAGACCCACCCTTGGTGTGGGTGGCATCAACCAATAGCCTTGTAGCTTAGAAAGAATAAAAAGGAAAAGAACAAAGTCTGGCACTTCCCCTTTGGAGGAACTCTGGTCTTCCTTTGCCTTTGGATGTTCACCTTCTGTTCCTTCAGGCTTCCAGTAAAGGCTCTTCAGTCTTCCATGGCAGACCTTTTGGTTTCTACCATAGACTTTCAAAAAGTCTCTGCAGTGACCTTCCAGACCTGTGACTGGATCCTGCAGCCCTCCAGCATGCAAAATCCGGCAAACAGCTATTGGAACTCTTCTGCTTCCATGCTTGGAAGCCTACCTAGTAAATTCTTTACATATTGTAATCATATAATATATATGCTAAATAAATATACATGTTATATTAAATGTATACCCCTACCAAAGCCGAATACACTTCTTAATTTTACAAAAATTAAATCCATGTCCAACAGCCTAAGTGGGATTCAGCTGATAAAGTTACACCGGGAGATACTGGTTCAATGTAAGCGAAGAGCTGTCCCATCAGTCGAACCCTCTCTCCATAAAATATGCTGATATGGAAAGCTCTGACTTTGTCATCGTTGCAGACATTAGAAGGAGATGTTCCCCTGTGGATGATGCTGCACAGCAAAGGACCATTAACGTTCTTTTTACAACCACATCTCCGCAGCAGAGCTTGTGCTTAGAAGGAACTTAATTAATAATGTTAACTAATGAAATTTTAATAACATTAACTAATGATCTCTTTAAGTGCTAGCAGCAGAAAATTGAAATGAATGAAAGATAATCCTAACACCTAGTAACAATTAAGAACTTCAATTTATATTCATCAACAAGGATTAAACTTGATGAGTAGGACAAGAACCGACTGCAGAAGAGAAAGCAATGCTAACTACAGTAACCAGAGAAACCATGGATATTGGACTCAAAGACCATTCCAATAAGGCCAATTAGCCGCTGAAAAGTGCTTCCCAGCTTATTTGCATTATTTAATCCTAGCAGGGCTAGTTTTACCCTGTTCTATCAATTAAAAAAACTGAAGCTGAGGCCAGGAGTGTAACTCACTGGTGGAGTACTGGTCTAGTATGCATGAGTCTTTGGGTTCAATCCCAGCACCACAAGAGAAGAGAAGGGAAGGGAGAGAAAAGGGAAGGGAGGAGAGGGGAAGAAAGGGAAGCACAAGGGAAGAGAGGGAAGGGGAGAGGAGGGGAAGATGTTGTAATAAAAATACCATAGACTTTGCGGCTTAAATAACAGATATTTATTTCTTGCAGTTCTTGAAGGTTGGGAAGCCCAATGTTGAGGTGCCAGTCAACCCAGTTTCTAACGAAGGCTCTCTTCCTGGCCTGCATATGGCTGCCTCCTTACTGTATATGCACAAGGGGCCTCCTTCTGGGTCTCACCTCATAAGGGCACAAATCCCATTCATGAGACTTTGCTCTTTCTATCTTCCCAAAGGCTCTACGCCTAACGCCATCACACTGAGGACTAGGGCTTAACATGTGAATTTTACAAGACATTTGGTCCATAGCACCCTATCTCTAAGTCACTGATAAATTCTCCACTAAAAAACTTGAAGAAACTATGATATCCTAGCTTTGGAATTATTAGCAATTGCATGCACTGGACTATGAAGAGAGAAGGAAATGTATGTGCAACTCACCTTCATGACACAAAATCCCTGTTGAACCCCCACAGTGGAACATGAATGGATTTAGGTGAGCTGCTCCACACACAGCCCCTAAACTGCTCTCTTGAGCAACTGGATCCTGGTCCCAGAAGCACTGTGAGATGACCTGTGCTTACCTGGTCTGAATTTACAGATCCAATGGATAAGAACCTGCCCACCTCTACCCACATTTGGCAGATTGGGCCACAGTTTGGAAGGAGCCATTAACCAGCAGAAGTCAAAGCTTGCATCCTTTCTTCTAAACCCCACATCAGCTGGCTGATCTTGGACAAACTGCCAAAGTTATTTGAGCTTATATGTCAACTAGTATAAAGTTAAACAAAAGAGATGGCCTCTAAATGCCCAACAATCTGCCACATGTCCACCTCGGGTTCAGGACAAGCCTGGGGAATTCCTGCAGATCAGCTCAGACATTCAGTGAATGTTTATTAAGCCATCCATCCATCAATAAGACTGTGTTTATGGTTAGCCTTAACAAGCATGATTTGGGGCTGGTTCTCTAATTCTGTTTTATGGGTTTTGTGTGCTCCAGAGGAAGAATAAATCAAGCAGGAGTTTACCATGTCTGACTCGGCATACACCATCCACATTTCAATGAGACCACAGGCAAACATAGGCTAATATCAGACTTCCCAGCACTACATCTGCTAGACTGGTGGGAGATTAGAGTTGGTAGAATTCTGAGCATGGCATCAGAGAATCAATCCCTGTTTATGATGACATGAAGACCACTCCATGAGAAAGCCAGGTCCACTTTCCAGGTGAGGCAGGAGCAGGAAAAAGTCCTCTTTCCTTCCCAACAGATATCAACCCAGTCCCACCTGTCAGCTGAGAATCCAGCTATATATATATGTGCCATGAGTACAGTCCCTTGCACATATGCACACTGACTAACTGGCTTTGAGGGATGCTAGGAAAGTTGCAGAAGAACACTTTACCCCTAAGGAGTTCATAATAAGCCATGGAATAACTGGGCTGCCAGAAGGAATCTTAGAAGTTATCTTCTTGATAACAGTCATCAGAAACACAAACCCTAGAAGACAGAAAATTATACCATAGGCCCTGTTCATGTTGAGTTACTACCTTCTAGTAGTTTTTAAAATGTACATGATATCATTAATCTGTGCCTAGCCTGAGGGACAGATAAAGTGCCTAACACATATCCGCCTAGAACCCTCACCACCAAGAATACTGTCTATACAAGGGAAGTACTTTGACTCCACTTATTGCATGAATAATTTGGTAAGTTCACAAGATACGCCAGCATTGCATGGTACCCTATCTACCTCACATGATCTTGAGCGACATCACTGTCTTGTTCAAGGTTATACTGCCAATACCTAGCAAAGCACCAGGTTTGTCACAGCACTCAATAAGTACTAGCTGGCTAGATGAATGAAATTCTCTTCCATAGTCCTCTTATTTTTACACACTTCCATTTATCCTCTGCTTATATGGAAGAGATATTTTTATCTGAACCTGCTGAGAGCCAGCATGCACTATACCAGGGCTTTGGAATTCCAGCTCCACCAGCTAAAGGATTTTATGACATTTAGCACCTATAGCCTAATTCTTTGATCTGCAAATTGAGTACTGTGGGAAAGAATTTCAAAATACACTTCCGCTCACTGTGAACACACTAATCCCGTCATTCTTGCCACTTTCTGAAACAGCTCTGCAAGTCGTCTTTTATCAGTGTCTTTAGTTGCACTATCAGAGCTGCCTCAATGTCCTGAACAGATTCAAACTGCTTATTTTTCATGGTCACTTTGATTTTGGAAAAGAGTCAGAAGTTGCACAGTGCCAGGTCCAGTGAATAAGGTGAGCGAGGACACATGTAATGTTTTCATTTGGCAGAAATTGCCATAAATATCTTGAAGGAACTTAAGATCAAGCAAAAATAATCAAAGCATTTGAGAAATTGTAGAACATAGAATGGGAGAGGGTGAAGGAAGCAAAAAGATAAGAAAGCAGTAACCAACATTTGCCTCTTCAAGGAGCAGTTTTCTGTGATGGCCGATACACTTTCCTAAGCTCTTTCCTCATCTGACCAGAAGCAGAGTACGGGCTGCTTGTGACATTAAGTGTAAGAGAAGAGGGATCAGTACTCAACTCCCCCTCTCCACTTCACCCAGAAAGACTTCCCACACTGTGCTTCTCAGGACTTAGGTCATATAATTTCGCACTCAACATGGTCTGGCTGGTGACTTTGTTCACCTTTTCCTGTATTGGTCCCATTTATCCAAACAGACACATTCAAGGCATGTATAATGAACACAAATCATGCACCTGGCCTGGGTACACAAACATGCGTTACTATCCCTGTGGTCAAAGAAACACCACCAGCAGGAGAGAACTGCCCTTGAAATGCATAAATATCAATTCATTAAATCATCTACCATGACTGTTATTCAGTGAGAAATACTTCCCTTTCTTGGAAATGTTGACAAACATTAGATTTATCACCCAGTGGGGTGTAAAGTTCAATGGGACTGACAAAGCCCAGCCATGAGGTTCTGCTCTTGATTCTGCCACAGAGAGCTGTGATCCTGCTGATGAAATCCTCCATTCTGCCCCTTAATTATTCTGCACAGGCACCACATTTACATGCCTCTATTTTAAGAAAACCTACTGGTTGAATCACTGAACTTCTTAAAACAAAAGAGTGAATACCCTTCAATTTACTCTATAAAAACCCTCTTTACAATAGTCTGTTTACTCATTACTCAGCACGGAGGCAGGGGCTGAGAGGCTGAATGGGGCACAGAAGGGCACTGGACTGGTTGCAGGGCCCATCCTACCCCTGTGGCATCAACAGCTTGAAGAAATCCCTCTCATCTCTCTGTACTTCACTCCCTCACCTGTAAAACAACAGAGTGGACTCAGAACACACATCTGAGAGGTGATCTCTGAGGTCCCTCCCAGTCTTCCCTTGTGCTCTGCAGACCACCACCCTGGCCCCAGGGAAGCCCTATCCTGATCACTTCTTGCCCACATGCTGGCCGGCAGATCAGTTAGAGCATGCAGTCAGAACCCTGCAAGGCTGCACAGGGCTCCATGAGGATCTGGGCTGTCCTTTGTCTTTGAGGCGTGGGAGGAGGGAACTTGTGATCTTCCTTCCCTTAGTTGTTCATCCCCGTGTTGCTCAAATGTTTACCACATGGATGCAGAATTATTCAGTACTTGTTTTAAACCTCAAATATTTACATTTGCTGCTTCACAGAGGGAAAAAATAAAATCTCAGTTTACAATTTTCCATGTTGCAGTGAAAATACCAAGCTGCATCTCAATTCTAGGAAAATGGTGGCAATGGTGGCAGTATATATACTGGGTGTCCTGCAAGGCTTACAGAAAAGCAAGTGAGGCAATCAAATAGCAAAATCAAAAATGCACTGACAATAAATATTCAGCAAAATCTAGTGACAAGGGACTCCCAGAAGCCCCAAGATTCAAGCAGATGAGGACAAACTACTAGTAGCCAGCATGATACCTCTGCTGTTATGGTGTATATCTGATGTCCCCCAGAGTCTCATGCATGCAGAAGTGGGGATTTTGGAAGGTGATTGGGTTATGGGGTTAGGAGGTGAGGTCTTGCCAGAAGAGCAAGGAAACTAGGAGGGCTTGGAAATGTTTGTCTTCCTCCCTGGCTCCTTGCTCCTTTCTGCTTCCTGGATACCATGAGGTAAGCAGCTTTCCCAGGCCCAGGCCCTTCCACTCCATGCCATTCTGGACTGAAAAGTGCTACAAACTGTGAGCCAAAATAAACCTCCCCTGATTTAACTTGTGGGTGTCAGATGTTGTATCACAGCAATGAGAAAGTAATTAAGACATGTGTCTATGTGGAATAAATCAAAGTCTAGCTGAGTGGCAGTGGCTCAGTGTAGGGCACTTGCCTAGCATGTGCAAGGTCCTAGGCTCCATCCCCAGCACCACAAAACACAAAAAGAACACAGGGAAGCGAAGGGGCACATGACGGATCTGCAAGAGGAAAGGACCAGAGAGCCAAGCAGGGAAACTGAGACACACAGCTGCTAGTGGAACTGCAAAGACCACAGTCACCACATTTTTAAAATCTATATGAAAATAACAGAATAGAGGGTCTGTGAAGTCACAAAAGCTTCATAAGACTCTTTTTAAACTTCAGGAAAACTAAGTTTCCATAACAATTAACAGGAAATTAACAAATCATTAACATTTCTATAAGAAAAAGAGATAATAAGGGGCAAAATACCATTCCTACAAATCTGTAACAAAGAACACATGCCAAAAACATGCGGGGGGGGGGGGGGGGGGGGGGGGGGGGGGGGGGGGGGGCGCGGGGGGCGCCAGGGGCCAGGAACCAGAGATTGAACACAGGGCCTTCACGCTGAGCTATATCCCCACTCCTTTTTATTTTATTTTATTTTATTTTATTTTATTTTATTTCTCTGAGGCAAGGTTTTGCCAAGTTGTTAAATTGCACAGGCTGGGCTCAAACTTCCAATACTTTGGCTTTGGGCTTCTAGAGTGCTGTGATTATAGAACTGCAACCCCACACTGGTCCAAAACATATTTTAAAAGAAGATAAAAATACAGCATATTTCAAAATAACCTATAAATATTTTAAACCATGCAAGACATGAAAGAAGTACATGAATTCGAATTAGAAAATTTCAGAAATGAAGTAACAGAACTCAAAAAAAGTGGAAGTAAAAAAAGCATTTTAGAAATAAAAATTCAGAGCCAGAAGTAGCTCAGTGCTAGAACACTTGCCTACCAGGTGGCAAGCCCTGGGTTTGAGCCCCAGCACCAAAAAAAAAAAAAAAAAAAACTGAAGGAATGAAAACACAACTGGAAGAAACACAAGAAAAAGCAAATCTAACAAATACCTGAAACTTAGGAAAAAAATGTTTAGATGAAAAAGAAATTAGAAAGTGAATAAAGGGATTTGAAAGTAATAAATATTGAAAACATTATCTATGTACAGATAAGAATTCCTAAAGAAATAAAGCAAAGCAAGGAATAATATTCTAAAAGTAATTTGTGAAAAACTTCCTGAAAAATATTTAAAATCTCATATTGGAAAAGCACATTGTGCTCCTGAGATACTGACTCAAAACAATGACAGCAAAATGCACTCTGAAACAATTACTGGACTTTAAGATAAATATAACTTGATTAATCTAATTTTTTAAAGTATGTTAATTTGAAGGAAAAGAAACTAGATGGGAGATTTTGCTATGAGATTTGTAACAAGCTATATGCCAAAAGGAAAGGCAATAACATTTAAGATAAAAACAGTAGAAACCAAGGATTTTATGTCCTACAGTTTTGACCTTTCACATACAAAGAGCACAGATAAGAGTTTACACATATGCAAAGGGAAAAAAAGGAAAAGAAATAAATAAAAAATAAGGAAATAGTATCCCAATGAGCCGTCCTTATAGAGATTAGAGGCTTGTGGATGATCAAAATAACTGTAGATACCAATATAAGTTTGGATAGTGTTAAATATGTAGCTCCTGAAGAACTAAGTGAGGATTAACAGGCAACTATTTCGGTATGAAGTGACTAAATGATTACATCCACAGTCCAATATGTATCATTAACTGTGACTGCGACAACAAAGCAGAACACTTACTCTTTCACAGTTCTAGAGGAGAACCCATTCCTCATCTCTTCCAGCTGCTGGAGGCTGCCCACCTTTCTTGGTCTGTAGCTGTATCATCTCAATTTCTGCCTCCGCGGTTCCACTTATTCCATCTGTAATCTCTCTCACTCTCCCTCTTGTAAGGACAACTATGATTTCATTTAAGGCCCACCCAGATAATCCACAATATCCCCTTCTCTACTGAATACAGGGTATGATAGAAAAATACAGTGAATACTTACATTTTTAAAAAATTTATTACAGTAAGAGGCATTTTCATTAATTCCCCTTCAAAATACTCCATCACTTCCATCCAATACACTGATCCCATCATTCCTGCCATCTTTTGCAGCAGTTCTGCAAGTCCTCTTTTGTGAGTGTCTTTAGTAGTATTGTCCTGGCTGCCTCAGCATTTAAAGCATTTTGCCTTTCATGATCATTTTGACTTTGGGGAAGAGACAGAAGTTACAAGGCACCAGATCCAGTGAATAAGGTGCACCATAACCTTTTTATTTGACTGGAACTGCCACACTACATCCAGTGTGTGACCCAAAGCATTGTCATGATGGAGGATGAAACCATCCACCCACAGGAAAGAGGACTTCCAGAACTGCTTCAGAAAGTGGCAAGGACAATGGGATCAGTGTGTTAGAAGCAACAGGGAGTATCTTCAGGAGGCTAATGGCAATGTGCCTTTTACTGTAATAAGGATTGTCTTTAAATTTCAACATTCACCATATTTTTGATCACTCATAGGCAAAGTCTTTGCCACATAAACTAGTACTCATAGGTTCCAGAAATTAAATCATGGACATCTTTTAAGGGGCCATTATTCCACCTACAATAATATAACCTGTTAGCCAGTTTTCCTTTACCGCAACAAACAACTGAGATAATCAAGTTATTAAGAGGAAAGCTTTACTCTGATTCATAGTCTTGGAAGTTTTTATCCACAGTGGTTTGGCCTCATTGCTGTCAGGCCTGTGGTGAGGCAGCACATGCTGGCAGGAACACGTGGCCCAGTGATGATCAGGATCGTCCCTTAGAGGATACATGCCAGGGACCCTAGGTCTCCCACAAGGCACTACCTCTCAAATGTTCCACAGTCTCTCCAAAGTGACACTCAGGGAAAAAGCTTTTAACCCATGGGCCTCTGGGGGACATTCCTGATCCAAATTATAGCATTAGTGCAACCACTGTTTAAATGGTAGAAGCTACAGATGGCATATGCAGAACAGCTCTGAATTGTTTTCAGTAGTCATAATTGGTGCCAGTCTTAGTAGTATTCCTCCAAGAAATCTGATGACACGTTGTGGGATAAAGCAAATGAGTAATTATAAGACATTCAATTCTACCATTTCCCATGTACTTGAAAATCAACATTTTTTAAATAAAAAACAGATGAGAGGCAAAGGCATATAAAATCTCTAGTCTCAAATTGTATTTGGAAGAACAGCATAAGCTTACAAATATATCTACATCTATCACAATCATCTCACTCTTTTCCTCTGTAGTTTCCCAGCTCTGCATGAAAAAGATCCACAAACAATGCCAACCCAGGAAAAAATAGCATCCCTGGGGCCCAGGTGGGGCTTCTGAAAGACTATTTTGCATTACAAGGCATTAGATCTCCCTGGAGAAATGGCTGATTCCAGCCATGATCAGAATGTAGTGACTGGGACAGAAAACATATAAGAAATGTGAGAAAGGTGGATTAGAAAAACTGCAAGAGAGAACTGGGAATAGGGAGAGGATAGGAAAAAACCTCCTAAGCCTAGAAGACATGTCAGTTACAAGACTATATGTTTTCATTAATGTCAAGAGAGGCATGTGCAGGCTCCTGGGTTTGACCCCAACATCATACACACACACACACACACACACACACAGAGGAAAGAAAGCTATTATCACAGGAAGGGAAGGAAGTGCTGCTCAGCCTTAGTCATACACATTGCACGCGCGCACGCACACACACAACACATAAAGGCACCTGCGGTCAGTGTCCAGCCAAAACTTTGCAGGAGGAAGGGGGCACTCTGACCTAAAACTGAATATTGCTGCTGCTCAAGCCACACTGCACAGGGGAAGCATCAAGTCCTCCTGATCTGCTGCCATTAAACACTCCCAGAGAACCTTCTCGTAGAGATCTGTCTCCCTCCTAAGCACTCCCCTCTTACCTGCATGCACAAGTACTATATCCAGTAACCCATCCGATCAGAACCTCATTGTAAATCCATAAAAAAGCATTTGGGCCTCATTAATCAGGCTTGACAATCTGAATAACCTGGATCCGGCCATTAATATCCCTATTCTAGGTGTACATCAGCAGTTTTCTGGTTCCACAGTGCAATTGCCTGGAAGCTTTTAAAATTACAGTGCTCGTAGGACCCCAGGCCAGACAAATGAGATAAAGATCCCTAAAGGCAGTGAGTATCCACATTTCGTTAAGTTTCCTAGATGACCCTAAACTGCAGCAGGGTTACACATATTGTTACACCAAATTCAGTTTCTGAGGCAACCAGGTCAAGGGCAAGCTCTCAAACCGTGGGCAAGAAAAGTCATCCTTTAAACAGTGGGCAAGAAAAGCCATCCTTTAAGGCTGACAGCCTGACCTTGGTGCTGTCAGGCACATAGAGGGCCTCTTCTTGCTCGAATTTCTCAGAATCCAAGATCATAGCTTTCTTTTTTCTCTTTTGCCTCTTTTGCAGTATTTGACCCTGTAGAGTTCTGCTGTTCTTCAAAACCGTTCTATTTTGGCTGCAATAGGACAAAACCGATGACTAAGGCTTTGAAAGAGTCTTTTTCATGCAGCAGCAAAAGGTGTAAACATTTGAGAGCATAAGACAAGTAATGAATAAATTCTGTTTCTGTGTACTTGCATCTGAGCAACATACTGATGAACATCTAAGGGAAGGGAGACCACAAGTTCCTTCCTCCCACGCCTCAAAGACAAAGGACACTTTACACAGCCAGAACCTCATGGAGCGCTGTGCAGCCTTGCAGGGTTCTGGCTGTTTGCTCTGATCTGCCTGCCCATATGTGCGCAAGAAGTGATCAGGATGGGGCTTCTCTGGGCCGGGACAGTGGTCTGCAGAGCACAAGGAAAGACTTGGAGGGACCTCAGAGATAACCTCTCAGATGTGGGTTGAGTCCACTCTGTTGTTTTACAGGTGAGGGAGTAAAGTACAGAGAGATGAAAGGGACTTGTTCAGGCTGTTGATGCTACAGAGGTAGGATGGGCCCTGCAGCCAGTCCAGGGCCCTTCTGTGCCCCATTCAGCCTCTCAGCCCCTGCCTCCCTGCTGATAAAGATTAAGCAGATGATTATGAAGTTAAAAAAAAAAAAAGTACATTGGGATGGGGAGGTAGGGGGAGTAGCTGCACCCTTCCCACAAGGCCTATCGGTGCATCCCTTCTCCCTTACAAGAGGTGAGTCAGCAGCCTCAAGTATGTGCTTCCAACATATTTTTAATAAAAGACAACTTCAAACTACTACTAGAGAGAGGAAATCAAGACTCACTAAGCAGCATCACTGTCAGGAGACATCAGACACAGAGTGCTAACGATGTTGAGCTCACATAACAAAACAGACTCCTGCCGAATTCCAGCCACCCCGACATGTCTTTGCTGAGCAGCTACTGCACACCAACACTACAGAAGATACAAAAGTCCAAACACCTTTTATGGGGGCCCATGCTAGACAAGGACACCAGTAACTACAAACCAAATGCTGCCATCTCCATTCAGGGAAAGACACCAACAGCTGAGAGAAGGGGAGAAGCTAGAATCTGATGAGCTAAGCCTCATAAGTATGGAGTTGGTGTACTCATCATCTCAGGCCAAAGCTGGCTTCAGGCCACAAACTAGTTCACCTCTAGCAGAAGAACAATGAGACCCAAACCATAAAGGTCTTTACCATCTTGCCAAGGGAATGCCTGGGAAGGCAAAGTCATTCAACACCACCTTCTCTCCAGGTTGGTTATGAAATGCAGCCACTCTGTCTCTAATGAAGAGGGCTGGGTGAAGAAAGCAGAATTACTACACTATATTAGAGCTATGCGGGGTACCCCACCTGGGCAAAGGCACCCACGTAAACGTGGTAAGTAGTGAAATAACACTCGGTGACACCAACTTAGTCACTGTTCAGCTCATTCGCCATCAATGGCACACCTATAAGGAGTCAGGCAGTGTGCTGTGCTCTGAAGATTCACGGGTGACTCAGGTTTATGGTGCTTGTTTAAGGACCTCACAGGCCAGGTGTAATCATGTGGGGTGGGGTGGGGTGGGCATGTAGAAGGCAAAATCTTTACTATATTGCAGGTAGGTAATTTTAAAGCCCAGGGACACATAGAAAGTTGTTGTCTAATACCCCAAACAATCCCATTAGCCTCAGAAACCCATAATGGGTTTGCCAGCAGTGACTTACAGAATTCCATTCCAGACATTTTCATATTTCAGCAGCATCTACTTGCAAAAAGATGGGGAAGGAGGAAAAGACCTCCTAGCCCTTGAGACTAGGGTCTACCTAAAGTGATTCTTCTATGGCATTTGCTGGTATCACTCCCTCTTTTTGCAGAGGGGCTGTGGAACAAGAATAGGGTCTCGGCTGGGGATATAGCTCAGTGGCATAAGTGTCTACTTGACAAGCACAAGGTCATGAGTTCAATCCCCTGCACCGCAAAAAAAAAAAAAAAAAAAGAATAGGGTCTCATGCCCACTTCTTTAGCTAAACAGACCTTGATGCTAAATTTTATCAGCCTTACAACACACTTACTGAACTATGAGACAGAATCAGATACCAGGAATGTTCTAAACAGACAGAACCCAATTCAGGACATTAGGACATCAGTGTACCTGAGGATCCAGCCTGTGATGAGCAGCTTAGGTTAAGATACAGAGATGAGGGAAATGTAATCACCTTTCAAGGCCCACACTGTTCAGAAATCAGAGTGTCCTTCAAATGAATGGTGCTTACAGCTTGGTCATGTGAGTTGTAACAACACACTTACATATAAGCTGCTTGCAGCTAAAGACCATTTATGTCTGTATCTTTTCAACTTCTGATTCTTCTTCCCAGATGTAGCCTGGCCCTGAGAATACAACATATGCTGTAGTGTCGCAGTGTCGTGCCCTTCTTTGTCATTTCTATCAACCCTTCCTGTCATTTCCAAACCTACCCAGCATCAACCTGGTTCAGATCCTCACACATGATCTTCATGTGTAGTTCTCAGTGGTCTCTAATTCCGTATCACCTCATCCATTTCCTCTTCCTAATACGTGATGTGACCCACATCATCCCCTGTGGACACATAGTGCTGGTCCCTACTTTAACAAGATTAAGCCACATCTCTCAACCCTAATAATTAAAGCTTCCTGTAATCCCAGGACTCTGGGAGGCTGAGGCAGGAGGATGGCAATTTCCAGACATCCCTGGGCAATTTAGCCACTCAGCAAGACCCGTAAGTCTTTCCACTTCTCCATTAATTTGCCTTTATAGGTGGCTTTCTTACTATCACCTTCCCTCTTTAAAAAGCAAAGCCCTGTCTATATAACTTCCGCTTCCTCATTCATACCACAAGGCCACCTTTTCACTCCTTTTGACTCAACCATGAGGCTGTCCACTCACTTCTCTATTTATGAATATGGTGTCCCCCATCTCAAAGAGCATGCCTTAGGGCACTTGTCAACCCAGCAGAGGAGCAGAGCCTAGTTCAGCCACCACCCTCTCTGTGACCTGAACTGAGGTATAGGCTTCCAGAACAGTCTCTCTACATCGATCACTGCTCCAATGCCTGCATCCTGATTCTCAATATTGCTGCTTGATTTCATTTGATTAGAATCACCCACTGTGATTGATTATAACTCCCAGTCTGGCTGGCACAGTGGCATATGTCTATAACCCAGCCACTCAGGAGACTGAGGCAGAAGTGAAAATTAAACACGAGCGATACAACTTAGCAAGACCTGTCTCAAGATTTAAAAGTGCTGGGGATATAGCTGTGGCAGAGCTCCCCTGGGCTCAATCCCAAGTACCAGGGAGAAGAAAATAAAAATTCCCAGTGTAGGAAGCTTCCACTTCCAAGAAGATGGCAAAAATATACTTTTTCCTTCTCCTTTTGCTAAATAAAACCCTGAACTCCAGACATTATACATGCAACAAGCATAAAGAAGTTCTGAAAGATAGAAGAAGGAAGCCCAGCTGGGATCTCAGCACCCAGGGACAGCACAGCAGTCAGTTCTCCGGATTTTCTTTCTGTCTTATATATCCCTGGCTGGCTGCTAGGGAAACCGGAGACTCGGAAAGACAGCAGACACAGATCAAAAAAAAGTCTCAAGAAACCCTTCTGTTTCTATCAGGAAAGGGGCAGCCTAGTAGGTCAAAAAACTTTTAGACAAGAGCTCTGCTGCAGCCAAGCACCTTTTTAAAGAAACTATGGACTCAGCTCCACTGACCAGAAGATGCTCCAACCTCAGCTCCCTCCTGGTGGTGTCAGAGACAAATGGGAAGCTAGAATATCCACCTGCCCCACCCACCATTAACAGGTCTCTTCCCCTCCTTGCTGGGGGCCCAAGGAGGCCCAGTGAAGAGTCAGAACTTTCCCTACCACCCAGTGGTCATAAGCCCATTGTGGCAGTAGGAGCCATGTGGGGAACAGAATGAAGCGCCCTGCCCCCTCCAACCAGGTGGTATCATCAGGTGTGGCCCAAAGGACCACCTGGACTTCACCCCCACTGGACAATAATGAGGTTTCCTCTCCTCCCTACAGGAGCTTTGCTAAAAGATTTCAGTTAGATTTTGTCTCAGCCAGGCATGGTAACACATCTGCAACCCTGGCAGGAGGCAAAGGCAGGAGGATCACAAGCAAGCAAGTTCCCAGCTGGCCTGGACTACATAGCAGGACCCCGTTTCAAAAAATCAAAACAAAGGAAGAGGAAGAGAAAGAGGAGATACAGTCTCATAGCATAATACATAAAATTTCCAGTTCTCAGTCAAAACTCACTCATTGTTCCAAGAACCAGGAAAAGCTCAACACAAATGAGAAAAGACAATCAACAGATGCCAATGTCAAGATGACAGGTATATTTGAATTATCTGACAAAGGTTCTAAAACAGTCCTTATAAAAAAGCTTCAGTAAGTAATTACAAAAATGTCTCAATAATTACAAATGTGATTAAAACAAACTTAAAAAACTCTAAAGTCTTGGCAAAGAAACAAAGTTATAAAAGTCCCAGTACCCAGACTATAGCCAGTACTAACAATCAAAACCACTAGAAGCACTCAGACCTGCTAGCTTTCTGCTACTATGACAAAACATCTGAGTTAATCAACTTATCAGAAGGGATTATTTTTGGCTCACAGTTTTTTTGGTGGTACTGGGGATCGAACTCAGGACCCTGCACTTGCTAGGCAGGCGCTTATTCCACTGAGCTATATCCCCAGCCCCTTGGCTCACAGTTTTACAGGGTCTAGTCAATGGTCACTTGGCTCTACTGCTCTGGGCCTGTGGTGCCCCAGTACTCGTGACAGGAGTACGTGGCGGAGGAGGTCTGCTCACCTCATGGCGGCCAAGAGACAAAAAGAGGGGAAGGGGCTGGGGTGTCAATATCCCTTTCAAGGATGCACCCCCAATAATAACTTCCATCCTCTTGGCTGCACCTCCAAATGGTTCCACATCTCCCAGTACTGTCAAACAGGCTGCCGGCCAAGCCTTCAACACATGGGCCTCTGGGGGTCATTCAAGATCCAACTGATAGCATCAGCTATGAGTGTTTTTCTAACTCCCCAGAAATTCCAATGAGCAGCCACATCTGTGAACCAGGGCTCTAATGCCATGATGCTCAAACTCAAATGTCTATCAGAATTACCTGGAAAACTTGAGCAAGCTACAGAGACCATGGCCATGTGCTACTTCCACAAGCCTGAACCTGCAAGGTGTAGTTTTTAAGAGTTTCAGGGTGATTCTGATATATGCTAAAGATTGAAAACAGCTGCTTAATTAATAAATGCATCTGCAGGTGATTTCTTTCATTTATGGAAACTTGAAAAACCCATGACCCGAGGGAGGAAAGAGTTGCATTTGAGTGACTTTGAAAAAGGAGGCAAAGTTTCTACCTGCTTTTGAAATATTATTACCCAGGTTAAATATTATTTAACCTGGGCTGCCAAATTAAAAGAAAATATCCACATGCATCAAAGATCCAGTTTGAAAATGTAGTTACAGTGAGATTGTGTGTGTTTATGGGAAACAGCACAGGAGCAAGATAATGTTATCTGTCACTTGGCCCATGGGAAACATTAATCTTCTTCTGGGCAAAAAAGAGAAAATGCTTCCACATGAGTGCCTCTTCCCATCCAGAAAGACCAAAGCTGAAAGTGAGGAATTTATAGTCAGGATAAGAAAAAGGGCACAGGCCAGGGGCTTTGTATCATGCACAACAGACTGACATTTCCACCCCACAGGGCAGTATATCCTGGGTGGGCAGGTGTTCCAGAAGCCCAGGATTCATTCTGAGTGGACAGAAGTGGAGCTCAGAACCTGAGCTGGGAGAGGCAGGGAAGAGGGAGTGGAAGTCACAGGGGAGTGGAATGCCGCCATCAGATAGGAAGTACAGAGGGAAGAGGCCAGCAAAGCAGAATGCTCTCCAGGGAGAAAGGGCCTTCCAAAGCTCCTCTCCTGCCCTTTCTCCAGTGCTCCAACTGCCCATTGATCAGCAGTCTACCTAACATAAAGCCTAATATCATCAGGCTTTGCTGGGCTTTTGTCAGGCTAAGACCACCACACTCAGCAGACCATTTACGCATTCAGTCCAACCTAGGAAGACGGGCCTCAGTGTCTTCATGTGCAAAATTAGAAAAGTAACACCTACCCTCATGGGGCCACTGTAAAGACTAAATTGGTTTAGATATAACAAGTGCTTAGAACTATGCACAGAGCATGAGGAGGACTGACAAGTGTCAGCTCTTGGTAGACTGCTCAGAAAGGCATACAGCACGGGAGTAAAGAGCAGATACCCTGAGCCAGATGACCTGGGTTTGACTCTAGAGCTACCCAACACTAGATCGGGACCCTGAGCAAGTTACCATGCATGGATCTGGAAAACTCAGGTACTGATAGTGCTTTATCTCAGATAGTTGTTGGGAGGACTCAATTAATCTTTTCATAGGAAGAGCTTGGCATAGTGCCAAGAACATAGTAAGTGCTTTTTAAATGGCAGTGATTGCTACGTTAGCTTTCTATGATGTGGCCAGCACAAGGTTAGGATGTGAGGAATGACCTTAGCCTTTGAGGAGTCTATAGCTGGGATAAGGAGACAAGATCTGCACACAGAGAACCAGCAGAGAAGAACAGCACAGAAGAAAGGATATACAGTGCTTCTGCAAGCATGCAAATAACCTTCCTCTCTAATGTATTTTCTGACGTGTCTCCTTCTCGTTCTCTAATATACAAACACAGAGCAACAGCGAGTGAGCAAGAGAGATTACAGAGTTCAGAACCCTCTAAATAGAGGGTACATTGAGTGGCAAGTACCTCATCCTTAACTACCCCAAAGCTCCTTAGTAGAGATCTCCACTCGCACTCAACAGTTTAAACAGCTTCCCCCTGGAAAGCACCATAGCTCATGTATTCGTCCATAGAGTTAGCCACTGTCCTCAGTTCTCATGGAGGGACCCTCAGGGTCTAAGACACACAACTCTCACTGCAGAAAAACCAAATGGGATAGAGGTAAGGGGCAAGTAAGGGACTCTAAGTCCCAGCCCTCTCTGGGCACTGGATTTACTAGAAGTGCCTTTTAAAATAACTTTGAAACCAGCTGCTCTATGCTTAAAAGTAAACACAATGCTGGACATAAAAACTGAAAAGGGAAAGGCAAGCATCACAAGGCATTAATTAATCCCATGATGCAAGATTCCTTCTGCTTAGATTACCTCTGCCTAAAGAAATATTTATCCAAGAAATGCAGACAAAGACAAGTGACGACAGACAACACACTGTACATCCTAACATTGTGTGATTTTTTTTAATCCTAACGAGGATTAAATGAGTGGAACAAATGTGATTGGGGCATGCACCAGAACCAGGTTAACCCCTTTTCATTCCCTTCCAGGGAGGCTGACAGCTATTTTAAGCTGGGAGTATTCACACTGTCTGATGTGCAACTTTAGGAATCAGACTAATACTGCAGCAACTTTTCCTAAGCAGGCATGTATAATGAAGATAATGTAAAACCAGCCTTCAATATATAAAAGAACACAGTATATGACTATTCTATAGCTTAAGACCATGCATGGATGAAATAAATGGCAATTTGTAGAACCAAATAACAACACAACAAAAATACCAGCCCATTCTCCGTCAGGCACTGTGCAAGATCAGTTACATGCATAACTCATTTAATCTTCTCATTGTCCCTATGAGACATGGTATTTGTAACTTCTGTTTCAGATGAGAATGCTACGGAGAGGCTGTCAGTCATAAAAGAACCCATAGCAAGTAAGGGAAAGAGCCAGAGTTTGAACCCCAAACAAAACAATGGCTCCTAAATATATACTATGCTAGGCTGCCAACCAAATTCATGTCATAAAAATTATAAAAGAGCAGCTGGGCATGGTGGTATACGCCTGTAATCCCAACCCTTGAGAGGTTGAGGCAGGATTGCAAATGTGAGCCCAGCCTAGATTACACAGTGAGACCCTACCTCAAAAAAACAAATTTATAAAATAGCGAATTAAAGAAAATGTAATTTGTTAATGAGAACACAACAGTCTGAAGATAGCTTTTTAAAATAGAAATGACAATTACCTACTCCTGAAATTGGTCATACGCTCTATACTCATATTCTAATTCCACTGGATTCCAGCGCTGGAATTTCATTTAATTTAGGAAAACATGGTTACTCAGCACTTCCAGCAGAAGGAAGTGGCTCTCTGAGAGGTGGGAGTTGGGGGAGATCAGATAAAAATGCCATGGCAAGGAAGTGCCTCCAGTCACCAGGGACAGAGCTATAAGACTAAAGCTAGAGAAATGGTCAGCAGGAGACTGGGGCCAAATAGGACACCTGTCACTATTGGGTGACGCAGGAGAGCCCTGGCCATCTTTATAGGGAGCATTTTAGAAATCATGATTTCCAGCTTGGTGAGCAATGGGATCAGCAACACATTGGGATAGTGGCCTAGCAGGGAGCTGGAATGAAGATCTGGACTCTAGAGTTAGAGAGGCAGGAGCCAGCAAGAGGTGGGATTGACGGAATCCAAGGGAGAGGGAGGTCATGAAGGGGAGCACGAGCAGCAGGCAACATGTAGGACAAGCCCCATGAGAGGGGCAGGGCCTGGCTACCTGTGAGCAGGTGCAGAAAGCCAAATCACAAGGACAGGCTGCTCAGGAAGCAAAAACAAAAAGGTGTACAGAGAAGGTGACAACAGAACCATCTCCACATGGCAGCCGCAGCAGAAGTCAGAGGGTATGCCAGCAATTGAGGCAGCACTAAGAAACTGCAAAGGGTAGACCACTGTCTCAGACAGCGTAGCAGTGAAAGGCAGAAAGATAACCCTCATTAAAGAAAGAGGTGGGGGAAAGAGATCTCTTCATCCAAGGAAGGTCACCTCATATTCTTGAGCAAAACGGAGTGAGCTAGTGTGAAGGAAGAATAAGCATCCCAAGGTGAGGCAGGGGAGCGAATGATCCCAGTTAACAAAAGGTGGACTAGCAGGGGATGCAAGGCAGATGGAGCTTTAAAAGAAGGGGGAAAGAAAAAACCTGGAGTTTGTCAAAATTTAAAAACCTTTGTAAGGGATTATACACCTGTAACCCCAGCTACTTTTGAGGCTGAGGCACAGAGGTAGCAAGTCTGAGGCCAGACTGTGCAACAACAACAACAAAAAAAAACCCACATCAAACAAACAAATCTTTGTAGGGCTGGGGATATAGCTCAGCGGTACAGCACTTGCATGGTGTGTGTCAGGCCCTGGGATGCCCAACATGGCAAGAAAACATAATATCAAGGAAATGAAAAGACATCCACAGAATGGGTGAAAATGTTTGCAAATCTATATAAGAAACCTGAACCTAGACATATAAAGAACTCTTACAATTCAGTAATAAAAAAAGACAATCCAATTTTTAAATGGACAAAGGATCTGAACAGACATTTCTCCAAAAGAGATACACAAATGGCCAAAAAGACACAGGAGAAGATGTTCTGTATCCTTTTTCAGTAGGGAAGTGCAAATAAGAATCACAATGAGATACTACAGTTAACTCCCCAACTTATGAGTGAGTTCCATTCCAGGAGAATGTTCTTAAGTCAGATTCATTCACAGCCAGCAAGGTGAGCCTTTCATAGTACACCTGTGAAAGTTCACAATTTCAATGTTCCTAAGTCAGGGACTTGCTGTGCTTCACGCTTGAATTTGGTTGCAATCCACAATTCACGGAAGTATGTTGAGGATGCGAAGTCTGAACACACCACTGGTGGAAAGGTGAAGTGATGCAGCCACACTGGGAGACTTGTACACAAATGTGTTTACTATTTAGGGCTGGGGATATAGCTCAGTGGCATAAGTGCCTGCCTGGCAAGCACAAGGTCCTGAGTTTGATTCCTGGTACCGCAAAAATAAATAAATAAATAAATAAATAAATAAATATCCATCAACTGATGAACAAGTAAAATGTGTTATAATCATATAATGGAATATTATACAGCTAAAAGAAAGCAGTGCTAATACACACCACAGCATGGAAGAGCCTTGAAATGCTATACTAACTGAAAGCAGTCAAACACAGAGACTGATTACATTTATATGAAATGTTCGCAATAAGCAGATCTAGAGAGAGAAAGTAGACTTGTGGCTGTGCTGGGGGCTACGAGAGAGGGCAGCAGAGAGGAGTGGTAGATAAAGGGGTACAGTGTTTCTTTCTGAGGTGAAGAATCTGTTCTAAACTTGTGGTGACAGAACTCAAAAAATCAGACCTCCCAAATTTAGAGATCCAATGCAAGAACGGGCATCTGAGATGAATACACACTTCGTAGAGGAAGAAATACAAACAGCAAAAAATATATGAAGAAATGTTCAATATCACTGGTCATTTGGGAGATGCAAATTAAAACAAAACTGAGATTTCACCTCACCCCAGAAAGAATGGCTATCATCAAGAAATCAACTAATAACAAATGCTAGACGTGCTATGGGGGAAAAGGAACTCTTCTCCACCATTGGTGGGAGTGTAGACTGGTGCAACCACTGTGGAAATGGTGTGGAGATTCCTCAGAAAACTACAATTAGAGATCTCATCTGACACATCTATTCCTCTTTGAGGTATTTTCCCAGAAATATAATTAAAACACTATACTACAGTGTGTTTAATTACAGTGTTTAATTAAAAACACTATACTACAGTGATACATGTGCACCCACATTTACAGCAGCACAGTTTGAAACAGCAAAATCTTGGAAACAACCCAAATACCTATCAACCAAGACATGGATTTAAAATGATGTAGTCTTTTTATATAATGGAGTATTACTCTGTCATAAAAAGGATGAACTGGAGACTTTTATAGGTAAATGGATGCAACTAAAGTCCATACTTGTAAGTGAAATAGATCAGACCCATATGTATAAGCATCACATTGTCTCCCTAGTGTGAGAAGCTGAAGGAGTAAATAAGATGTTATAAATGTATATTAATTCTGGAAATAATGACATATTAGCCTTCCAAAGTTTTGCTTCCTTTTCAAAATTGTTTTAATGATTTCAAGTCTTTGGGATTTTCATATCAATTTCAGAAAAGCCTGCCAATTAAAAAAATGGAACTTTTATTAGAATTCGATTATTAGATCAATTTTTGGAAAAGTGTTATCTTCAAGTGTTTCTTAAATTGTTTCTTGAAATCTTCAATTTCTCTGTAATGTTTTCTAGTTTTCTGTATATAAGTCTTGTAAATTATGTGGTGAGATTTATCACTATTTCATATTTTAATACTCTTGTAAACAATGTTTTGTTTTTTGTCATGATGAAGTGGAAGTTGCTTTTTAATAAACTTTATTTTATTTTTTTCATTACACAATAGATTAATTTTATTTTCCAATTATAAAAGTCAACTTAAAATAAGAATATGGGAAATAGAGACTTTGAAGTTTACATAAAAGGGAAAGAAAGGAAGCTGATACAATCATCATCATCATAGCAACAAAGAATTACCAGACATTTACTGTATGGCTAGGACAATGTTATCTTCTTCACTCTAACAACAATCCTGACAGTATGATTAGTCACAGTAAAGGAATTAAAAACTGAATACTTAACAAGATTAAATAACTTACATAAAGTCACATAGTCAGCTAACTTTAAAATCCAGACCTACTAAATAAGTAAATGTGACAGAAATTAAAAATATTTGGTGAAAGGTTATAAATTAAGAGTCCCATAAACTGTCAAAATACATTAATGTAGAGAAACAAAAGATATACTAGAATATTCAAAGTAAACTTATTTTATATTTTAAAATGTAAGAAATAAAATTATGGTGATGACTGCAACCATCTGTGAATATATTAAAAACCACTAAGTTGTATGTATTAAATTGGTGAGTTATATGGCATGTGAATTATATCTCAAGAAGCTATTAGAAAGGAGAAAGTGAGAGGAAGTTCATTTTCCAACAGCAGGAAGAAAGAAGCTAGAAGGAGTCAAGTTGGTGGTGTAGGACAAGAAAGGGGAAAGGAAGGGAAGGGTCTAGATATGACCCCAGGCTGCTTGGGGCAGCAGGACAATGACAGCCAAAAGGTCATTGGGGAGCTAAGGACAACTTCGAGGCAATAACAGTATGAAGAGAAAGCAGGTAATTATAACCCCCCAAAAAAAGCATTTGGAATGTTTGAGTTCTTAGAAGTAGCAGTACTACCCGAGTGAGCCATACTGATCAGGGTCCTAGATGCAGGTCCCTGGGAAAGGTCATCATTACATGTGGCTGCAGGATTTTAACTGCTAAGAAGGACTAAGTGTACAAGCCATGACTGAATGAGATAAAATCTGGAAAGGATAGCTAAGGTAGAAATAGACGTCCAACAAATTCAAAGAGACCAGCTGAGGAGGAATACCAAGATGCCTGAAAACAATGTAAGTGCAAATAAAAACAGGTGCAAAACAACGTACATTAAACAGGGTTGAAGTGCAGCTCAGTGGTAGGACTTGCCTAGCATAAAGCCAGGGGGTTGATCACAGCACCATCAAAAAAACTTTTTAAAAGGCACTGCATAAGTGCCATTTCAGAATGTTGCTACATCTTTGGGACCACTAAGAGTGGTCTGGGGAAAAAGAATATAACAATAGATTTTAAAGGTATTCAGACAAATACATGAGAAAGTGCAATGAATCTTCTCTTTAATGATGCCACTGGGGAATACACAGGTCCTTCTGTCTGACTTGCTACTGATCCAGACAAGACCAGTAGTCTAGGTGTAGGGAGGGTGTGGAGGAATCTCAAATACCCAGCATAGAGTCGAGTGGGTTCTCAGAGGTGGTTCCAGGCTGATGATGAGATGAGTTAGGGAGACCCCATTTACGGTGAATGAATGTGTACAGTGTCCTTACCTACAAGTCCTCATTGGAGAGGCAGCCAACAGCAGTCCTCAAGGCGCATCATTGGATTCTATATCTATCTGCCATGAAAACCATCAACCAGTGAGGCCATTTGGCAAGGAAGGAAATCTAGCCAGAAAATCCAGTTCCAATCAGTCCAAGCTCTCTCAAACTTTAAAATCACTCAGCAATATTACAATATATTTACTGTTTTCAGACTCCCTACAATTGGTCATTTCTTCCACTTGACAAATAATTGTGTTGCCAACCATGTATGTGCCCGGTGTCATGGATCCAAGGGTAGGAGAAATACAAGAAGCATGAGACAAGGTCCTCAAAGATCATTCCCTATCACTGGAGAAGATATATGCAGAGAGAAAAGACCATAAAATTTGGAGGTAGACTGTGTAATTCAAATGACTTCACCAACATCCCTCATCGCCTGTGCTACTGTGCAGCATGACCTTGACACTCCCTCATCAATTGGCATCTGTATCTCTTCCCCTATAACCTGTTTCAATCAACAGATTCCAGCCAATGTTACCCTATAAAACTCAGAAAGCCAGGCCTTAAGAGCTTCCTCCTTCCTGCTAAGAAAGCCCAAGTTCCACACAGACACCATGCTGGGAGGAAATCCAAGCTGGCCCCATGGAGGACCAGAAAGCACTAGCTGTACAAGTGAAGCCTTCTAGAACCTTCCAGTCCAGATGTAGATGAATGCAGCCAAAGGAATCATTACCACATGCAACAGAACTGCCCAGTGAAGCTCTGCCTGAATTCCTGACCCACAAATCATGAACAAACTAAACAGTGATTGTTTCAAGCCATTGGGTCTTGAGATAGTTTGTTACACAGTGATAGATAACTGAAATCAACTTGAAGCCAGGAAACCAGGGATTTGGCCTAGTTCTGTTCCTATACAGCTACTTGACCTTGGTCAATGACTTCCCTCTGGACCTCAATTTCCTCATCTGTATAAAGGAGGAGGTTTTACTAGATGGGCTAAGGTGATTTCCACTCTGACAGTCTGAACCACACATGCTGTGTCAGTGAACAGCCTCAGTACCAGCACTGCACAGAGGTCCAGAATCAAGGTAACTCCTTCAGGTGTAGGAGTAGGTAAAAGAGCCACAGACCAGGGGTCAAAGCCCTGGAAAGGATTAAACGATGCAGCAGCTAGAATAATGCATCATACATAGTAAGTGCTCAATAAATATTTTTAATGAAATGATATTCATCACTTCTGTGACCTTGGACAAGTTAACCTCTCTGCTCCCCAATTTTGTAACCTGAAAAATCAAAATAAAAGTAATGTTCCTGTTTCCACAGAGAACATCCTTGTGAGGGTTCCATACAAATCAATAATCATCTATAAACACAGGCTATAATTATACTATTAGTATTAGCCTGTGTACCACGGTCAGAGAAGCCTCTTTCTCACCAAGCAAGTACAGACGGCCAGGTAATAGCATTACCCACCCAGAAGGCAGGTTCTAATGGCCCACATGCATGGACCTCCAGCCCAGAGATAGCACCAGCCAGTGAGCCAGGCACCTTACACAACATGGGGAGCAGCTCGAGCCCAGGGGAAATCCAGCATTAAACATCTGAATACTTTCCTACATCACAATACTAAAAGATAACCTACAAAAGAGTTGTAGATCAAACACTCCCTGGGATAGTGAACATGAATACTCTATTAAGAACACTGAATAAGGGCTGGGGATATAGCTCAGTGGAATAAGCACTTGCCTAGCAAGCGCAGGGTCCTGAGTTCAATCCCCAGTACCGGAAAAAAAAAAAAAAAAAAAAAAAGAACACTGAATAAGTAAGCACTGGATTTAGGAGTCTGAGGCCAAAGGTCCAGGTTTAAATCCTAGCTTTGTCACGTACAGGTGGAAGCACCAGAACAGGTAACAACCTGCCTAGACCTATGTCCTCTTTTATAGACATAGGGAAACTCATGTTGTAAGGAAGTGAGCATTAAGTGAGGTATTTCATGTGAAAAACATCGAGGATTCTGCTTTCATTATTACATGATTTCTTTTTTTTGTACTGGACATTGAACCTAGGGCCTTCGCACTGACTTACATATCCAGCCCATTTCGAGACAGGGTCTCACTAAATTGCTAAGTCGCCCAGGCTGAACTCAAACTTGCAACCTTCCTACCTCAGCCTCCCAGACTGCTGGAATCACATAAATGTAGACCATGCCTGGTTCATGCATGTGTTTGTTTAAGTGCACAGAGCCTCTGCCACTGAGATGCCCTTCAACCGTAACCCTAAACCCTTCAGTCTTTGCAAAACCCTTAACATGAGAGGCATACATCCAAAGAAAACCTTCACTCAATGTTGATTTGAAAAACCACCAACCTTGGAAGAACTGCTGGACTCATTTTCCAAACGTACCTGACAAGGCAACAATATGTTTGCATTTTACAGCTTGTGCTTTCCCAAAACAAGCCAAGAGGTGTGATGTGGACTTGACTCTTAAACCCCAGCAACTGTGCAATCCCACAAACACTGTTCCATAGGGATGTGGAAAACAGCCAGATAGTGTACTTGCAGGGTGCATACAAGACAGGAAGGTTTCTGCTTTCCCAACTCAGGTCTTGGCTGACATGGCATTTGGAGGTGCCAATGCCCAGCAGAATTTCAAAAAGCTTGGAATTAGGACCTAGTCCTCAAAGTCAGCTTTTGCCCAAGAAAGCACCACCCACCCTGCCCTTATACGTGCCCTTACCCTTGCTCCTCTACCTCACCCTTCTCAAAGCAGACGTCGTGTCTCAGCTCTACGCTGGCAGTACAGCTTAGGTCAGAAGTGGCTGCTTCCCTTCGTACTGACCACTACTGTCTGTGAGTACAGGGAAGTTACTATAGGAACTACATCCCACAGCTCCCAGACATTTGCTCAGGAAAGAAACTGCATGTTTGGTAAAGGCAAAAGGACAGTAAAATGCAGCAAGTTAAAGATAAACCTCAAGCCCAGTATTTCTCAGCCTGGTTGCCACTAACTGCATTAAATCTCCTGGAATGCTTGTTCAGGGTATGCATTCCTGCCTGGCACAATGACACACACCTGTGATCCCACCTACTGGAGAAGCTGAGGCAAGAGGATCACAAATTTGAGGCCAATTTAATAAGGCCCTGACTCAAAATAAAAATAAATACAAGGGGCCAGGGCACTTGCCTAACACACGCAAGTCCTGGGTTCAATCTCCAGTGGGGCGGGGAGGTGGGAAGAAAAAGGAGCACTTTCTTGGACTCTCCCTAGAGGTACTGAATCAGAACTGGAACTAGGTGCGAACTGGGATTTTAATACCCTTACCTGGTGGTTCTTACCTACACTAGGTTTTAACACCAAGTGGAGACAAAATGCTGAGGACTGTGAGGAAAAAATCAAAAAGATTCAAAGACACATTAACGTCCCTTCTTTCACTCATTGTTATAAATCAGCAGATTGGTGACCCAAACAACACAAAAGCCAATTTCCCGGGCTGGGGATATAGCTCAGTGGAATAAGCGCTTGCCTAGCAAGCGCAGGGTCCTGAGTTCGATCCCCAGTACCGCCAAAAAAAAAAAAAAAAAAAGCCAATTTCCCAATGTATGTACATCCAATGAAATCATGAGCATGATGAAAACTTGTACTTTAACATAAAACTCCACTCACTAAAGCAGCAAACCCAGATAAAAAATGAACTCAAACATCCCATCTTAAACCAACCAGATCTATTCTGAGGGTTGAGAAAAAGTGAGATAAGATCTTGGCTGCAGCCCCAGCATGGTCCCTGCTGTGCCCAGTAACTCAGCTCTGCTTTCCACAGCAGGGTCTGAATCTAAGGAGCGGGGATCTCTGATGGTTCTAGCAAAATAGGATTGGGGAAAAGTTATTAGGGGAAAAATATTAAGAAATCAAGACCCCCAACTCACACATCTCCATGAGAAGTTAAAGAATATAAAGATAGATGACCACTGGACACATATCATACACTCAACAAATGTTGTGTGACTTGAAGGAACTAAACACCTGATGAATAATCCTGCATGAGATATTAACCCCTGCACATACACAGTCCTGAAAGAGAAAAGGGGAAACAGAGGAAAATTGTCTCCACATTAAAAGTACTGTTTTCAAAATCAGCAAGACTCAACCGACAGCAGGGTTCAATTGGTTTATTTTACTTTGAGACAGATACCTGACAGGGACCAAGCATCCCTGAGTGTTTAAATCACCTGGGAGATTAAGTGGTAGAAAACTAAAGAAGAGCCCTGTTCCATGGAAAAGCTCTTTCCAGTGGTGGGCAGTGGGAAGCTCTATTGAAATTTCAGAAACCAGAAACCCTGCAAGACAGGGCACCAGCCTTAACCAAGTCTGGTGGGCCGGTATACAGCCACCTCCCCCAGCCCGCGAGGATGGACCTAGGGCTTTCTTCGGCCTCCAGCTAAATTCTTCAGCAGCGGATGGTGAAATTTAACATTGCCACACAAAGCTAGCGAACAGGCAGCTTTCGCCCCCGGGCTGCCCATCACCACCACCCCCCCATCAAGGACTGCACAGTGCAAGTGTGGTGGCAAATCAGACATTTAGGAAGTGACTTTAACACCTGGACCTGGTTACCTGGAATTTTCAAAACGAACAAAAACAAAACTCTTATTTATTTCCTCAATAGGAAGCAGGCATTCCCTCTTTTAAAAGCTCCTCCTGAAAGCACCTCTCCCAGGGGAACCCAGCAGGTAAATAACACCAGAGCTTCCTTCAACCGATCCTGAAGAGCCAGGCGTCCCGGCTCTGCTCATTCATCGGCTTCTCCTCCGGGAAAGAGGGCTAGGGAAGTAACTCAATCCAGTCCTGGGCAGGCGAGGATGGGGGAGTCTGCAGGTGGGAGCGGGGGAGGGAGCAACGCCTCTCAAACTTTCCAGGTGCTCTTTAGCAGTTTGGGGTAGGACTCCGGGAAACTGTATCCTGAGAAGGGGGAGTCCCCCCCCCTCAAGAGAAAGGCCCTCAGTTGGCCTAACCCACCTGCTCTGTGCCCGGATGGCTGTGCATGGAATCCACCCAGCCATGCCCCCTCCCCGGTAGGGCCCCCCCGCCTTCCCCTCCTCACCTTGGCCTCGAAGCAGATCCCGTGCTGAAAGGCGTCCTCGTTGTGCAAAGGGATCCGCAGGTCGTGCCCATCGTCCACAAGGTTGTACTTGGTTTTGCTGGGCATGGTGACCCACGGTGGACCCGCTCCTCCAGAGGCTGCAGGAAGGGGCGGGCGAGACCCCGGGGAGGGAAGACCTGGGCCAGGCGGGGCCAGGCGGTGGGACTGGGGGGACGTAGGGTGGGCAGTGAGGCGGCCGCGGGGCCGGGACCCGAGCGGCGGCGAGGGCCGAGCGGACTCGGGCGACGCGAGGGCGCTGTGGCCGCGCGAACGCTCCCCGCGCAGAGGGCGGCGGGGAGCGGAGCGCCGCGAGCGGGGGCGCGCGGCCCGGGAGGGACTGGGCGCGGCGCCGGCTCCGAGCAGTGGCGCGGACGGCCCGGGACGAGGAAGAAAAGGCGGCGGCGGTGGCGCGGCGGTGGCGGAGCGGGTCGCCTGTCACGGAGACGCCGGAGCTCTGCCAGCCTGCGGCTCCTCCTGCGGGGCGGGCTTTGAGCAGGCTCCTCCCCCTGAGTTCAGGTCACGCCCAGGTCACGCCCCCGCCAGCCCGTGACCACGCCCCCGCGCCAGTCGCGCAGGTGATAGTCTCCCGGGAACTTCGTCCCTACCGGGACAGCAGGGACCTCGGGGACCCAAGGTCGGCAGGACCTCGGGCGATCCAGCTGTCTCGTGTTACAGGCAGATTCTAAGGCGGGCATAGTTGGCAACAACAACCTCTCCTCGGAGTTTTTGTTTTGGGGACGGGGAAGGAGCAGTGTTTATTGTTTTGATATCTTACCAGGAAGGCCCAGGTCCGGTTCCAGATAACCCCAAACTGGGCCTTCTGTTGAGAACCAAGCCTGTCTTTTTGTGCAGTGATAGGTGACTTGTGTTTGAGGGCATCGGTAAGATGCCTTTGGGAAGAGTTTAAATACTTAAAGGTCATCAGCCTCATGGAAATGGATAGGCAGTAAAGGAGTACTAAACACAAGGATATAGAGAATTGTTTCTATGCCCTTAAACAGCCTTTTATAACTAGGTGTGGACAGAACACAACGCACTTGCCCAAGCTGTGTCCAACTGGTGTGTTCTTGTTCCTATCTTAGTAAATGCTGAGTTCAATTTGTTAAGAAGTGGCCTATTCTCTCTTCTGTATCAAAAGTTTTGAGAAAAGTTGCCTAGTTATTTTCATCTTGGAGGATGTTGGATAACTGAACTGTATATTCAGGTTCTTAACTATAAACTGTTCAAGCGAAGGAGCCATAAGAAGAGTTAGTGACCAAATATTCTGTATCTGTCAAAACACCATAGGTAGAGATATGTAAAAATGTATATTTCCATGGCTTCATATTACTCCAGAATCTCCAAAAGTAACCAATCAAACCAGAGCTACAGCCAGCTGGGAGTGGTGGCACACGTCTGTAATCCCAGCTCTCTGGGAGGCTGAAGCAAGATGACCACAAGTTTGAGCCCAGTCTGGGCAGCTCAGTGACTTAGCAAGATGCTACCTCAAAATAAAAAATATAAAAACAGGCTAGGGGCCTGTAGGTCAGTATGAAGGCCCTGGCTTCTATCCCCAGCGCTGGCAGGAAGGGGAGTTTTAAAAAACTACACTCACTTAGATCAGCTCCTAGTCATCAGAAAATTTTTTTCTTCCATTCCTGGGAGTTGAACCCAGGGCCTTTGAACTGAGCTACATCCCCAGCCCTTTTGTGTTGCTTGTTTGTTTTGTTTTGTTTATAATAAGGTCTCACTACATCACTAAGTTACACCAGCTGGACTCAAACTTACAGTCTTCTTGCTGAGCCTCCCAGGGTACCCAGAGAAACCAACTTTTAATGCCCCATGGGTATATCCACCCCAAGCCACTCCCAGATCAAACACCACTGCTTCGGAATCATCACAAAGCCTGCTGATGAAACTGTTCCTGCAGCATTTCCATGATAAATTTATACAACAGAATACATCACTGCCATAATTATCTTTCTCATCTTGCCCCACAGAGCTAAAGTACAACTGCCCTTTCCTGTACATAGCTGTTCCCTGTCTACTGAAATTACTGGTCAGAAGGTAGCATCTTCTGCGGTATCTCCCTAAATAAAGACAAGCTAATGACTGGGACAAATTAATCACATTCATTATGCTGCAGAGACTTTATTATATTCATAAATATTAGTAATAACCAAAAATAATTTGCACGGAGGAAATCCACCACTAACCTTTTTATAAATACAGGACAGAAAAGCCTAATCAGTTATGTTTGACTCTTTGAATGTCACAGTGGATTTATTATGCATCAGAAATACATGCTGTAAAACCTGCCACAGTAACTCAGCAACTTAAAAGGCAAGATCTTAAGTAACTATTTGATTTATATCAAATTCCAAGTGCCTTCTGACTCCAGCTAGCCTTTTTTCTAGATTAACACAAGTCTCACTAGACTGCCCAATTGACCAAGATTTCATAACTAAATCTATAATACGTTATTTGTAGATAAGACACAGAAAACCAAACCCCTAAGATTTTTAGCTCTGACATAGAGACTACTACATAGTAGACATCCAATAATTAATGATTCATGGAACAGAATAATAACAATGAGTAATACACATCAGCTTTCTCTCTGTGCCAAGCAATCCGCTTAGTATCTTACAAGTATTATCTCATTTAATATTCATAGCAACCTTAAAGTCTCACCTTACAAAGAGACTAAGCAACATAGATAATTAGATAACTTTCCTAAGGTCATACTTACAAAGGAAAAGAGCCAAGATTTGAATGCAAGTAAATTCTATGTCAACAGGTGGAGCCTAAAAGTCCATGTAGGCCAGGCATGATGGTACATGTCTATCATCCCAGAACTCGGAAGGCTAAGGCAAGAGGATCACTGCGAGTTTGAGGCCAGCCTGGGCTGCATAGTGAGACCCTCTCTCAAAACCTCCCCCTCAAAAACATAAAAAGTTATTGGAAGCTTCTTATTGCAAATGAGATGCATGTCACATTCAAGGCTTATGTTTTATTTAGGTGTGCACTGTTGTTAAACTATATTCTTTGCATTTCAGTTAAATGAACTAGTCCACAAAGGAGAGGCCTGTTCTCTGTTTTGGCTTCTACCTAATATACCAGTGCTGCTCTGGCATGGAAACACACTTTTTACAGAAACAACTGGCACCCAAAGTCATTTCCTTTTTTTTTTTTTTTGCGGTACTGGGGATCGAACTCAGGACCCTGCGCTTGCTAGGCAAGTGCTTATTCCACTGAGCTATATCCCCAACCCTCATTTCCTTCTTTTTTTAAGCTGGTGATTTCAATCTTGGTTTTTTTTCCCTTTTTTTATTTTGTTTGTTTGTTTGTTTGTTTGTTTGAGATAGTGTCTCACTTTGCAGTTGAGGCTGGCCTTGGACTTACTGTGTAGCCCAGGCTGGCCTCAAACTCACAGTGATCCTCCTGCCTCAGCCTTTGAGAGCTGGTATTACAGGCATGTGCCACCACACCCAGCTTCAATCTTGCTTTTACACTTTTAAATATAACTGAATTTTACCCTAATCATTTCAAGTCTATTAAGAAAGAGAGAAAAAAAGAAGAAAGCAAAAGACAGAAAGAGGGTGAGGCAGGAAGGGACAAAGAGGCAAGGGAGAGAGAGAGATAGGTAGGCACAGTGGTGCGTATCTGTAATCCTAGCCACTCAAGAGGCTGAGGCAGGAGGATCACAAGTCCAAGGCTAGCCTGGGCAACGTAGTAAGATCCTATCTCAGAGTTCAAAAATGCTGAGGATGTTACCCAGTGATAAAATGTTTGCCTAGTATGTGTGAGGGACTGGGTTTGCTCCCCACTACTCCAAAAGCAAAAGAAAATTAAACATTGATAGCATGTAATAATTTCCTGCCATTGCTTAACACTTAGCTTGAAAAAACTCAAGTTATTTTTTCATAGTAACTTTTTTTTTCCTGAGACAAGGCCCTGCTATCTTGTCCCAACTGCCCTTGAACTCTTGGTCTCTAGTGATTCTCCTGCCTCAGCCTCCCAAGTAGCTATAATTACAGGTACTCCCCACCACACCTGGCTCCATGGTACCATTTTTGTCTGATAGTATCTGGGCCATTAGAGTTCAAACTCACTAACCCATTTTAAAGAGTGGCAATAAAGATATCAAATGATTACTCTTTGGAGAAAAAAACAGCATCTCTATCACGAATGCTTTCTAATCCAAGTTTTGTTTATTATGATCTTTTGCTATGTGGGCAATAAAGTAATAATTCCAGATGCTTTTCCCCACAAGAACATTCTAAAAGGTATCATATGTTGTGATGTTGGCCTACATATTTTTCCCCTACATATTTTACCAAGCTACATTTCTTATTGAGTCATACGCTTCTGTTTTAAAGGTTTCTTTTTCTACAGAAGTATGCATATTACATTTTTATGAATAGAATATCCTTCCCAGTTCACTTCCAGAATTCCAAGCTTTTCCTCAACAGCTTGCACACAAAATCAGAGGAGCAAATGGGAGTGGGAAGAGGTGCCTGGCTGGAGCTACTTCCTCTTTTCCCATGCATCCCGAACTAGAAAAGCCAGACACAATATCCAAGGTGTGGCCACTGGGCGTGGTGAGACACTTCTGGAATCCCAGCTACTTGGGAAGCTGAAGCAGGAGGCAATACATAAGCTCAGTAGTTCAAGGCCAACCTGGGCAACATAGCAAGACCTCATCTCAAAAAAAAGAAAAAGAAAAAAGAAAGAAAGAGAAAGAAAAAAGATGATGGCCATTTGCAGAGGGCCTTGAAGCTGCAAAGCAACTTTGCTTCCCTTGGAACAGTAACAAGGGTTAGGTGATCCAGTGAAAGAGGCAAAGTCTTCAGAATTTGGAGTTGAAGAAAAGAGTTAGTTATCTCTCTTTAGAGGGATTGACTTCCTTTCCCATAATCTCACCTGAGTGGTCTAACTATTACTTCCTTTTCCACCCCCTAAGATTCTTTTTTCAAGTTAAAGTTAATAACTGTGTTTCTTGGTCTGCTTAAATATTTCAGGCAAGATCTATTTATTAATTCAACAGCTTCTGGTCAAGAAACCTTCTGGTCAAAGGCAGTGATGTCGCTTTTAAGAAGTATTCCTGCTGTAATGATTTCCTGGGGGAAGCAAGAGACATAAGAGGGGTTTATGCCTTTAATGAGACTCACGCTTTCAAGAGCAGAAGCTAAGATCTGAGCTAAGCACGAAACGAGGTGGCTGGAAGGGAAGGAGAAGGTCACAGGCCAAAACAGTACGGTAAGGGTTCAGGTGGAGGTCAGGCTTGAAAAAGGGAATGGATTTTGGTAATGCAACAGGAGGGCAGACATGGAAACAGGGCCTGTAGAGACACGATGTGCAAAATGTCCTCTAGGAGAGTGAGGAGCTCTGCTCCCCAGAAGGGGCTCTCCCAGGAGCAGCAGGCAGTTTGGCTGGAGCAGAAATGAGATGAGGGCCCTGCATGGGAAGTTCTTGAACTGGGCTGTGGACCAGGATACCGATTTAGAAAGATTGCTCTACTGCCACCATCCAAAAGAAAAAGAAAAAAGGAAATAGTCCCTGACCTTTTTATTTAAGCTTTGGGACTGGGGATGCAGCTGACATGCCTGAGACCCTAGGTTCTACTTGCAGCACTGCCAAAAATAAAAACAAAATTAAAAAGTGGCACTAAGGGAGTGATTGGATTGTGTGTGCTGTGCACTGTAGGGTTATGTGGAGGGCTGACCAGAGGGTCCTCCAGCTGGTCTCCTTCACCCCCAAATGAAGGACACTGAACCAAAATTGCAGCCAGTTACAAATCAGTATCACAGATCCCAAGGTAACCAAGGTGCTGCTTGCTTCCAGATGCTTTTAAATTCTTGCTTCTATTCTGCATTAGCTTTGTGCCTTTTCATTGGGTGACAATTTGACTTTTTTTAGGACAGGCTGGCCTTGAATTCACTATGTAGCACAGGCTTACCTTGAACTTGTGGCAATCCTCCTGCCTCATCTTCCTAAATTCTTTGATTATAGGCATTCACCGCCACACCTAGCTTGACATTACTTATATGAACCTTTGCTTGGGGTATTTTAGGGCTTTACAATGGAAAAATAAAAAACCTTGATGGAGAATTTTCTTTAGTTTAGCTCCTCTATGAATATTGATTTTAAGACCTTTAATTTTACACCGCCCCCCCACCAAGCTTAGATCTCTGTTTTTAAATCTGGAACTACTTTCATTAGTTATCTATTTAAAACACACATAAAGCCAAGCTGTTAAATTAAGAAAGTTGGGGCTTGTGTGCTCAACTAAATCTATCCTGTGTCATAATTGATGTTGGTTCCTTTTTATAAAACCCACATTCTTGATATAAAAAGATATGAAGGTTGTAAAAAGACTATGAAAGCCATTAGAAATACTATAGCAGAACATGCTCCTTCAGCCAGTATATTTCAGTTTCTTAGTTGCCCAGGTAATAGCTTCGGTTCCAGTTCTACTTGCTCCTGTCTCTTAGAACAGCTGGTCACGGTGATGCATAGCTGCTCAGTATGATGCATATTGTAAGAACCAATCCCCAATTGACAAACTGTTCTGCCTATGTACTTCCTGCTTGCTTGTCCCATATAAGCCCTAGACCACCAGAGATCAGGGCCTTATATTTTGGGAATGACCTCAATTAGTGCACATTGATATAAATAAATCTGCCTCCAAATCCTGGTGTCATTTCAGTTGTTTCTGCTTGCCATTGCAATACAATACACTACTTCATTTTTTTTTTTTTTTGTGGTACTGGGGATCGAACTCAGGACCCCGCGCTTGCTAGGCAAGCGCTTATTCCACTGAGCTATATCCACAGCCCTACAATACAAATATTGTACATAATATATTGCTTTCATATCTCTATTTAGAGGTGCAAAGCCTTAGGCACCTTTGTTGGTGCTTAAAAACAAAATCAATAAAGGGGCTAACGTGTATGCAGTTCAGTGGTAGAACATATATAAGGTATGCATGAGGGACTGGGCTCAGTCCCCAGCATAACCAATCATATAAAAAATAAGCCTTCTTCCCCACACTTCATTAGCATGTTTTCAAAAAGCAAGAAAGACACTAGATGTGCTGGTACAAACGTATAATCCTAACTACTTAGGAAGCTGAGGCAGGAGGATCACAAGTTCAAATCTACTCTGGGCAACTTAGTGAGCTCCTGTCTCAAAATATGAAATAAAAGGGAAGAGAATATAGCTCAGTGCAAGACCCTATGCTCAGTCCCCTAGTATGACAAAGAATAAAGATAAAATTCAAGGAAGAGACCAGGCGTGGTGGCACACACCTGTAAGCATTCTGGGAGCCTGTGGCAAAAGGCTCACAAAACCAAGCCCAGCCTGGCAACTGAGCAACTTAGTGAGGCCTGTCTCAAAATAAAACAATTTTTAAAGGGACTAGGGTATATAGCTCAGTGGCACCGTGCCTGCTTGTCAAGCACGAGATTCTGAGTTTGATTTCTGGTACCAAAAATAATAATAAAATAATATAAAATAAAAGGGGCTGGGAACGCAGTTCAGTGTGAAGGTTCTGGGTTCAATCTCTAGTACTCCAAGAACAAGGAAGAAAGATGTTGCAGTACATGCAGGTATTTGAGTATTAATTCTTGCTCCCCAAACCTGGGTCTCCCACTTTGGTCTTTCTGTGTTCCATGAGCTCAGTTTGGCTACTCCAGACTTTGATTAGCGTAACAGGTTCTGTTCACCATGCTCTACACACAAAGAGAGCAAGGCAATATGTTTTGTAAAGTTACACATATTTCAGGATAGCTAGCAAACTAAGTGCTCAGGCCTTGTCCAGATCCAACTTTCACAGTTCTGCATCCTTAGCAACCACCTCATTCCCTTAAAAGGGCTCGCAATCTCTTTACAAATCCCTTGACATCACCAGCTGGCCCCTCTGCACGCCACTACAAGCACTTTTCCTGCAGCAGTGCTGAAGGGGCCTCAGGATTTCCCACCTCTCTGAGCAGCCCTGCTGGGCCATTCACTGCCCAAAGGGGCCCCTGTAATTTGAGCTCCATGCACACGATAACACTTTAGCTGCAGCCAACTTTAATTCAGAACATATGTTCCTCATGTTCATACTTTGGTGAAAAAGCAGCCCTGTTGAGCAGCTAGAAGAGCACAGAGCTCAGGGGAGGGGGTAGGCTGGGACCTCCACATGCAAACCTGGAGTCCAGCCTGACGCCAGGCTACTGTAGTCCAGCCTGCTAGCAGTCCCATGTCCACTGTGAGACAGAGGCAGCACCCCAGTCAAGGCCCAGTGTGGGTCCACAACAGTGCTATGAAGCCTAATGGTGGAATGGAGCAGTCCAGGTAGTCAGACATTCTGGTTAACATTTCTAACAGCACAACTTTTAACAGCTAAATCTTGGAAACACCCAGATGCTCATCAACAGATAAATGGATAGGGCTGGGGATATAGCTCAGTGGAATAAGTGCTTGCCTAGCAAGCGCAGGGTCCTGAGTTCGATCCCCAGTACCGCAAAAAAAAAAAACAACAACAGATAAATGGATTAAAAAATGTTATATACACACAGTGGAGTACTACTCTGCCATAAAGAAAAATAAATTTGAGTAATTTGTAGGAAAATGGTTGCATCTTCAGACCATAATACTAAGTGAAATAAATCAGACATGGAAGGTTAACTATGACATGCTCTCTAGTACATGAGGAACTCAAAGTATAAACAAGGGGCAAAATAAAAGAGGGCTGATAGGAAACAGGGAGATGGAAAATGTGGCGATGAGGTAGGGATCTGTGGATGAGGGGAGATGGGAGGGAGGTGAAGGGAGGTAAAAAGGATTGAGTTGCAATTCCCCCCAATGACTGTCTTTTTTATATATTGCAAATATATACTAATAAAAAAAGGGAAAAATATTGTCCAGTTAGTGGGACATTACAATGGATATACAGTTTGCCGATAAGAAAACAAGTAAGACTGTCATCAAAAGTTTATTTCTGAACATATTTGAATGCCTTTATATATAACAGCATTATTCACAATAATTTTCCAAAACATGGAAACAACTCAAATGTCTACTAACAAATGAATGTGTAAGAAAAAAAGTCATGTCATGTACATACAATGGACTATTGTCCAGCCTTAACAAAAGAATGAGGTTTGACGCATGCTGTGACATGATGAATGTTTAGGTATATGCTAAGTGAAATAAGCCAGTCACAAAAGGAAGAACAATTCATTAATATAAGGTACCTAGAATAGGCAAATTCATAAAGACAGAAAGTCAGAAAACGGCATGGTGGTGCACACCTGTAATCCCAGCACCTGGGAGACTGAGGTAGGAGGATCACTGTGAGTTCGAGGCCAGCCTGGGCTACAAAGTGAGCTCAAGGCCAGCCTGAACTGCATAGTAAGACCCTGTTTCAAAAAAGACAGTCAGGCAGAAGGAAATAAAGCATAATTATTTTTGTTGTTCACTTTTGTTTGTTTTTAGGTTTGTGTGTATTTGTGTGTGGTACTGGGGACTGAACCAGGCTCGTGCACATAGTAGGCAAGTGGTCTACTACTGAGCTACTGTCTCCAGCCCTTTTTATTTTGTCCAGAGTGGCCGGAACTTTCAGTCCTCCTGCCTCAGCCTCCCAAATAGCTGGGATTACAGGTGTGTGCTGCCGTACCTGGCTTGAAATTATTGTTTAATGGGTACATGGTTTATGTTAGGAGAATGAAACAGTTCTGGAGATGGATAGTGGTGATAGCTGCACAGAAATGTGAATATCCTTAATGTCACTGAATTATTAACTGTCATGGTTCAGATCTAAGATGTCTTCCCAAATTCTCATGTGTGAAGGGTGACTGGATCATAGGGGCCCTGTAGACAGCTTGCGGTTGGGAGGTGAGTCCTGTTTGAAGGTGACCATTGTGGGCATGACACAGAAAAGTACATTCTGTTCTCCCACTCCTCCCTTCTCTCGCTGCTTCCCATCCACCACAAGGTGAGCAGTTTCCCACCATCCCAGCTTTTTACCATGCCCTGCTTGCTTCAGAGCCGGCTGACTCTGGACCGAAACAGGAGCCAAAATAAACCTCTGGTCCTTTAAGCTGTGGCTGTTGGGCATTTTGTCCCAGTGATGAGAACAAGATTGAGTGGTTGCAATAGTTTGGGAAGGCATGTTTTACAAGATATTATAAACTTTCCTTACATACGGTGTTTGGATTTCTCATGGATTACAGAGTAATTTAAAAATAACTAGCAAGTGTTCTGCAGATGAGAAGAAACATTCTGGCTGATCAGATATTCTAACCAAGTCATCGAACATGTGATATTCAGATTCTCCTGGAGACCAGTTGGAATGTTAAACGAGCAGACAAAAATGTCACACCATGGAATATTAGAATCCCTGAAATCCTGTTTGAGATACTCATGTGGTTAGCAAGTTTTTATTGTTCCTTCTGTGGTAATTTTGAAGGATTACATGAAACTGGTTTCCATCTGAACACCAAGGGTAATGTAAAAATTCTCCTCTATTCACCAGGTGTTGGGGATGACATTGTCCACTTGCTGTGCATGGAGTGAGTGCCTACTATTTACTGTTGTGGGAGACATCTGACCATTTATTCCACGGATGCATGTTGGTGGTTGACTGTATGCCCTGTGATTAGCTCTGAACAGAAGAAAGAAATAGATGACATGATTCCTGTTCTCAGGGAACTCACTTTGATCCCTCCAGGAGTCAAGTCTGGAATCTATATGGTACAGAAATAAAGCAGTAGTGGTGCCATCAGCATTCAGAGCAGGGGAGGTCACTTTCTATGCATCCAGGCCACATGGAGACCCAGGAAACCTTTGTGGCAGAGGCGGTACGTGAGCTTGGCACCAAGGGATCATAACACTTCCTTGGGGGAGAGCAGAAGTGGGAATTTTGAGCAGAGGAAAGAGCCAATTGCAGTCTTGCTGACCACCACTCCATGTGCTTGAGGCCACCATGCCCCACCCCAGCCTTTTTGTAGATGCCTTCTGAGGTTCCCTGAGATTTCTCTGGCTACCCAATGAGTCCTGCTCCACTATGCCCTGAGCTTTTTGGCCTTTCTTGTACTGATTCCAGGGGCCTGGCCACAGAGGTCTTGAGGAGGCATGAGCTGGGCTCGCCAGGGCTGTGTGTGTCCAGTCCACTGTCTGTGCCTTTATATTGTTGGGCCAGAAAGTGATGGGATTCCCCAAGAAGGACTTTTCCTCCTATTTTAGCCAATAGAAGAAGAAGAGATAGAAAAGGTGGTCACTTGATTCAAGAGCCTAATTTTCTTCAGATAAGAAAGTTCTTTGGCCAGAGAATGAAGACTGAACTTGTTTACAGGTTGCCTTTTACATTTCTGTGTGTGCACATACACATCCATGGTCCAAGGGGCACAAAGGAATCATACCACTGCTCTTCTTCTCTCACTGGCACCCTACACTGCAGCACAAAACGAAAGAACCACACAGATCCTGCCTTGACCTCAGAGAGGCCCACTCTGATAGTGGTGTTTTCCTAAGGTCTGCTGTTGTGGAGGAAAGATGGCCCCAGCCTCACAGGGAGAGGAGGGAAAAGCACAGGCACCCATCTGCCATGAGCTAGAGGGGCCCGGCACCTCCATCGACCTTCTCATGCACTCCCCACCACAGTGCAGGATCCAGGGCTTATGGCCTTGGCTTATAGCAAAGAACTAAAACTTCAAATTCATGTCCATCTCCTCCAAAGTCCACGTGGTATCCAAGCAAAGAGAAAGATGTAGCAAGAGATATCAGAGGGAAGTTTTCCATGTGTACAATTTTGCTCAAAGTTGCCCTATGGACATGTACATATGTGAGCATGCACACACACATACCCACTCACTCATACGTGGCCAAGACTTACAAATACGGGCCCAGTCATCACACTGCTTGAGTTGGAATCATGGCCCATCACTTCTGATGATATATTTTTCCAATATTCAAAATATTGAAAAAATATTATTTTTCAGCAATATCTGCTGAAATTACACATATATACCACCATCCCAATTTGAATATTATTTTTTAAAATAATATTTTTTCAATATTATTGAAATATTATTTTAAAAATATGACTGATTTCTTTCTTTCTAATAATACAGGATAGGAGGAAGCACCCGAGGCTGTAGACCTCAGATCAACCAAGAATTTTTGTTGTTGTACTTAGGGCCTCTTGTTTTTTTTGCCTACTTGTGTGTGTATTTGGAATTTTCCTTTTTTTTTTTTTTTTTGAAATGGGGACTCCTATCACTATGCAGTCCAGGCTGGCCTTGAACTCACTATGATTCTCCTGCCGGAGCCTCCCAAGTGCTGGGATTATAGGTGCAGACCAGGTGGAATTTTCCATTTAAAAAAGAAGTAAGCAACATTTCCACAATAGCCAAAAGAAACAGCACACATGTCCAGCAGCAGGTGAATGGATAAACAGTGTTGTGTACATACAATGGAATATTCATCAACTTTACAAAGAATGAAAGTACAGACACACGTGACAATATACACACACCTTGAAGAAGTATGCTAACAGGGCTATTTGTTATATTTTACCATAATAAAAAAAAATAACACCTGGGAGGCTGAGGCGGAGAAGGACTGTGAGTTCAAGGCCAGCCTAGACCACACAGTGAGACTCTATTCTTTAAATAAAACAAACAAAAAGTTTTAGCTAGGCATGCTGGTACACACCCTTCAGATATTCAGGGGGTAGGGATAGGGGGATTTCAGTTTGAAAGCAGCCTGGGCAATTCATCAAGACCCTGTTTCAAAAATAATAAATACATAAATAAATAGAAAGGGTTGGCTGTAGGTCAGTGGCAAAGTGCCTCTGGGTTTAATCTCCAGTTACAACAACAAAATTTGAAAACAATGAGATCACCCATTACTTGTAGATACACAGCTGGCCATATTGTAAGGTCTTAGTTGACAGTTGTTATTATCAGATGCATATCGCTGCTAGTATCGTACATTGAGACAAGAGACTCCATCTAGGATCTCACTTTGTTGCCCAGGCTGGTTCTACTTGCAATCCTCCTGCCTCGGCCTTGTGGGTAGCGGAAATTACACATATATACCGCTGTGCCCAGCTTGCAGAGAAGTATTTTGGGAATACATTGCATATCTGGCCATAGGATTTCTCCTTCTAGACCCTGTCACCAGAACTGTGGGTATCTGTATTGTCCGTGTGTGGGATTCCCAGGGAAGCATTCGTGGCCCGATGAGTTATAAGGCAATAAAGTTTCTGGTCACCACTGAAGGCAGTCAGATGAATTGTGAGCAACCACAATAAGGTAAAAGTAGGTTTTGTGTGTAAAGAAAAGAACTAGCAGACAATTTGTGGGTACCCCACAGGCCCCCTCCCAGCCTACTACAAAAGGTGATTTCTACAGACCACTGGGCGCACTGGGCCAAGCCCAAGCCAAAGGTACAGCCCACAGGGTGTCAGCCTCAGCACTTAAACTGCGAACACCAGACTCACCCAGTAGATATAGTTCTGCAAGACTACAAGTATGTCCCAGACACTACCACGTGGGAATGATAACCATAACCCTGGCACTGTGATACATCCTCATTACCTCTGCTTCTCATAAAGAGACCTTATTTTCATGCCATGCCCTATAGTGTAAGAAGCCATTTTGTTATAGTATCTCACCTAATCCCCAGGAGAAACTTCTGATGGAGGTGAGGTGTGAGTCCAGTTCCCATTGTGCAGGTAAGGAACAGAGGCTCCCAGGAGGTACGGGCGTTTCCAATGTTGCATAGAGATAAGCAGGGGCCAGGTCTGGAAGGCAAGCCCTGCATGCTAACAGACCTTTCCATGTGTTCTTCCTCTTCATCTGACTGTTGTAAGCCTCTCCATTGTGAGCTATCTGCCACACCTACCCTCAGAGAAAGTCCATCTCTGGAAAGAGGCATGTCCGGGAAGCCAAGACACAAGCCAGTGTTCTTTGCCTGCCTGTGGTTCCTTGGGGACAGTGGTGAGGCCTACAAATTGGTATGGCAATGGCCTCTTTGCAAGGTCCTGGGGATACTACTTCCTCCACACCCCTCTGGACAATCTTCTCAGACTTTTGTTTTTGTTTTCAGTCTTGGGGATTAAACCCAGGGCCTTAGCACCTATCCAGCCCTTTTTAAAAAAAAATTGAAACAAGGTCTTGCTAAGTCACTAAGTGGCCCACACTATACTTGAACTGGGGATCCTCCTGCCTCAGCCTCCCAGAGTGTTGAGATTACAGGCATATACCCCATGCCCCAGACTTCTATCTTGCTTTACTGAGCCATGTCCGTCCACCATGTGACATCCCTACAAGGCATGAAGATGCATTTTGTTGGGGCCACCAGCAGAATAAGGTGGCGTTTGCGGTATGCAGAGTGACTCAGGCTGCCTCTGCCTGTCCCCTTGCATTGACAACATGTAAGACCACACTTTCGCCCATCCCCATGGGTTGTCTTCAGGTTCTGAATCCCACTGATATCCATGCACTATGCATGCAGGTCAGTGAGCCTGGTCCCACTCCTTTACCCCGCATCCTCTCTGCCTGGGAGCTAGAGACTGTCCTTGTAGGAGCTGGGCCAATATTATCTTCCCAGCAGAGGGAGAGTGGCGGAGAGTCAGCCTCTCGAGGACAGTGCTCTTTCTTTCATTAACTCACTCATTCATTCAGGACCGATGATGCTACATGCCACATTTTCTCTTCCTACCTGAGGAGATGGCAGGAACCAAGATATCACACCCCCTTCAAGTGTGGCTGTGAACTGACAACGGAGGTTCCCAGTCCTTGGAGTATGGCTGCGATAACTGCCCACCTTTCCGTGGGGCTGGCAAGTCACCCCAGAGCCCCTGAGGAGGTTTGGTTGGCACTGCATTTCATAGCTATTATTTCACACACAGTCCTACAGAGCTTGGGATGGTAGAAAAGCCATGCAGTCTCCCTCAGCTCCTTTTCCTAGCGCTGGCTGGGACCCTGGATTAGGAGACCCCATGAGAGTCCAGCCCCTAACATATCCCCTGCCCCTCACTCTCCGGGGTTGTCACTCACACTGTCATCGCTCCTCCCAGCCACCCTGCCTTCACTGACTCCTAGTCATGTTGAAGTCAGTGCCCAGGGCGGACAAATCTGTGTCCAAGGCAGGGGCACTTTCAAAAGCTCCAGAAATAAGAATCTCTGCTGTTCTACCGTTTCCGTTTTCTGTCATGCGCAGAGGAAGGTGAAGCACTAAATCTGGAAGGAGCCTTTGGGGCCAGCATGTATTAGCCTCATCCACCAACCTGGCTATTAATTTCCGGTCATACGGAACTCTGCAGAGTGATGCCATGGCAGAGTTTCCCGGGCTGGTCAGTGCCTCTTCACCCATACACAGCTGGCTGGACCCGGTGCCCGTCACAGTATGGCAAAGCAGTCTCTGGTGCCCTCAAGGGGCAGAACTGAGTAATGAAGAGCTGTACCAATGAGATCCAGAAGCATCCTGAGAAATGAGACTTTCAATCGCAGTCAGTCACCCCTAGTTGTACAGAATATTTTGTATTCATATTTTATTTCAAAGCTCATGAAACATGTTTAAAGCTATAAAAATAGAACCAAAGCTGGGCCATTATGAGAACTGGGGAAACCACAGGCCAAGAGCCTACTCCCTAAGGAACTTCTCCCAGGTCTGAACTTGACTGGTGTGAGCAGAAGGGGAGAATGGTGGGGTGACTCTCATCAGGACAGCGGGGTACAGGACCCTCTCTCATGGGAACAGGAGAGCCAAGGTGCTGCCCCTCTTTCCAGAGAACCCAAGAAGACTAGTGTTGGGGTCAGGACCCCGGGGGCACAGTTGGGGCTGATAACCAAACCAGGAAGTAGGCACGAATGTTGCCCTGGTAGTGGAGAGTCCCAGCTTCCCAAGAGCAGAGAAGGGAAGAGAGGGAAGTACGAGTGTACTGCAGGCACATTGGCAGGAAGGAGGAAAGCAGGCCAGCAAAGGCTGACCTGGATGAGAAGGACCACTGTGGAAGAATCAGGAGGTCTGTGGGTTCCAAGACCAGTGGCAGGAGGGGAGGCCCAAGCTGTGGGCTTCAGTTCTAAGAGCTGTAAGGAACCCAAGACTGTCTACACCTGAGACCGGAGAGACATCCAGAAACTGGTGCCTTTTCTCTAGTCTATATCGAGCAAAATGAGTGGTGCTATTATCTGTTCCCATGGTCATGTGGGGATACGGATCTTGTATTTTGTTTCATGTCTCTCTCAAGCTATCCTGTTGGACAATCACATACCATTGCTTCTGTTGGTCAGGCACTGTGAGACTTAAGAGACTCTGTCTCATCAGTCTCTCAACCCTCTACACTGGGGTATAGTGCAATTTAATGACAATTAGATTAGAGGACTGTACTTTTAGGCAGGGAAAATAGAGATGCTGATTCCATTTGTGAAATATGGAATTCCAGGCACTGGATTTCTAGTTATCCATGTTGTTTTATATGTGTGACCCATGACCCCACCCTGTCTTCCTTCTTTTTTTTTTTTTTTTTTTTTTTTTTTTTTTTTTTTTGCGGTACTGGGGATCGAACTCAGGACCCTGCGCTTGCTAGGCAAGCGCTTATTCCACTGAGCTATATCCCCAGCCCCCTGTCTTCCTTCTTGCTTTCTTCTTTTTCTTCTTTTTAATTATACTCTGCCTATCACTAACTCATCTTAAGAATAACAGTACAGGAATATTTAAAGGTAAAGAAAGACAAAATGTATCATACAAACAATCAAAACTAAACAAGAGTGGCAACATACATATCATACAGAACTCAGAGAAAAGTGTATACAGGAAAAGAGACATGCTTTATGATAAAACGTGGATCCATGAAGAAGATATAGCAGCCCTACATGTGTGCATCGAACCACTGAGCCGTCTTTCTCATTCTTATCTTCAGTCTAGGAAATTTGGGTGTATTAGTCAGGGTAACAAAACCCAGCTGCTATAACAAATAACCCCAAGTCTCAATAACTTAGCACAATGACAGCTCATTTCATATACAAGTGTGGAGTAGAAATTCCTGAGCAAGCAGCTCTGCTTTAAAATAGTGACTCAGGATCCAACTCCTTGCATCTTGTGGCTCCACCCTTCCATAGAACTTCATCTCCGTGGATCTTTTGCATTCAGCCAGATGACAATCAGAGATGAAAGGCAATGTTCCTGGAAGTTAACTGCCTCAGCCCAAATGCGATGCTGCCCTCTGCTTAGGATCTTTTGATAAAGACTAGTCACATGGTCACTCCCACGGGCAGTACAAGCTGAGACTAGAGTTCTCTCACTGGAGAGCTGCTTGCCAGCAATAACTCTTCATCTTGAAAGGGAGCACAAATTTTTGTTATAGTTTTCTATACCTAAGTAGTATTTTAAAGTGTAGAGAAATTTTTTAAAAAACCTGTCAATACTGTATTCTACAAAACCTGAAATATGATCTTCTTTCCAGTTCTCTGTCTCTGTGTCTGTGTCTCCGTCTCTCTTTCCTTCATTTCTTTTTTTTTTTTTTTTTTTTTGCGGTACTGGGGATCGAACTCAGGACCCTGCGCTTGCTAGGCAAGTGCTTATTCCACTGAGCTATATCCCCAGCCCTCTTTCCTTCATTTCTGACAACCTCATCCTTCTGCTGCGGTATTTCTGCCTCACCACAGGCTTAAAACAACAGTCAGCCGACCATGGACCGCAACCTCTGGAGCCATGAGCCAAAATGATTTTTTTTTCCTTTCAGATGTTTTTCTTGTGTATTTGGTCCCAGTGATGAAAGCCTGGATTAAAACACACCCCAAGGAGCCTCTGCAGCCCTCCCAGGATCTCCATGGACTTGCTCTGCTGGGTCACTACCAAGGTGGAGGTTACAAATAAGAGGAGAGCAGGGCTGCCTTTCAAGGCTATCTACAGACTGATAGGAAGTCTTGTCCGATGGGAAATGCAAGAAAACCTTTTGTGTTACATACTAGAAAGATAACAGTTTTTCCGGTAAGAGGTTCTGTTTGTTCCACAGGAGCAAGTAGTCTGCTTGGGCTAGAATTTCACACACTTCTGGATACAGGCCAGTGGCAGGTCACAGGCACAAGTAGTCTGCTTGAGCCAGAATTTCTGAGAGCTGGGGAAGATGGACAACTGGATGAGACCTTCGGAACTACTAGAAGTGTTCTGAGGAATCAATTTGGGAAGGAGGAGGTAAGGAAGCCCTGACTTCCCTTGAGTACCTTTCCTACCCAAGAAAGAACTCACTTTGAGGCCTCTGAATTCTTCTCTCTTCCTTAAAATATAAGGACTAATCATGAAAGGATTCTCTAGTCTGAGATATGGGTTTGCCATAACCTGGAGATGACAATGTATCAGTGATACACATTTTAAATTGAGTTGCCAGTAGGCTACAGAAAAAATTATAAGTAGAATTTAGGGATAGTTCTGAGACTCACTGGAAGATGCAAAGCACTGTTTTGTTTTTTTTTTTAATTAAAATGGATAATGCTTCCCTCTTCCACTGAAACATAGTTACAAACATTGCTCAGGCCTAAAATCCTGCCCAACCAGCCCTGTTGTGTAGAGCTGTAAGGGTCAGTTTGAAGGCTATGAGATAAAATTTGGGCGATGAATCATCTAACCATGTGCAAAGTGGGCCATCTACAAGTGAGGGGACTGCTACATCAGGGACTCTCTCCCTTCCCTGGAGGTACTGAATGAAAGAACCACTTGGAAGAGATATTGATGCCACAGTATCACCACTCTTAAGCCCCAAACATTGACATGTGGTTCCTAAAACTTTCTAAGAACAAGTATAAGACAGATCCAAAAACCTTGCAGGGGATTGACCTATGAAAAAGTAGGTAGTAGCTCTAGAGGTTAGAAGGAGGAACCAGGAAGGCACTATATTATTATCATCAGATGTACTATAAAGTGCCCTTAATGATGCTCAAAAGGACAAGGTTCAGCTGGACAGAGAGGTGCATGCTTGTAACCCCACTACCTGGGAGGCAAAGGAAAGAAGATCACTGTGAGTTTAGGGACAGCCTGGGATATATAGTGAGTTCAAACCTAGCCTGGACTCCATAGCAAGACCCTGTCTCAAAAACAAACAAAAAACCTTGGCAGGGTGGCACACACCTGTAATCCTAGTACTCTAGCAGGCTAAAGGAGGAGGACCCCAAGTTTGAGCCCAGTCTGGTCAAATTAATGACTTAGTGAGAACTTCTCTGTTATGAGTTAGATCTAAAAAGTCCCCCCAAAGTCTCCTATATTCAGAGGTGAGGCTGTTTGAAGAAGACTGGATCATGGGGGTACTACACTTACTGGTGGATTAATCCATTTGTGAGTTCAAGGCTGAGTGCTGTTAAGAGTTGGGACCTACATGGAAGAGTAGATGACTGGAGGTGTAACCCAGAAAGGTATGTTCTTGTGCCTGGATCCTTCCTTTGGTCTCCAGTGTGTGGAGCGTTCCTCCTCTATGCCCTTCCTCTGCGCCATTTCTGCTTTGGAGCCAGCCAACCATGGACTGAATACCCCCAAGCCGTGAGTCCAATAAAACTCTCCTTCTTTAAGTTGGGAGTTTTGGGTATTTTATCCCAACAACAGGTGACTAATACACAGTCTCAAAGTAAAAAATAAGAAAAGACTGGGGCTATAGCTCAATGTGAAGACCCTGGGTTTAAACCCCAGTATCCCTCCCCACCCATCACACTAATTTCCCGGCTCCAGCTGGAGAAGTAATCTGAAATAATAAGAAACATGCATTTTCAATAAGTGTGACCACATAGCACCTAGGTAGGCACCCTACATAGTTGCAAAAAACTCTGGGCTAAATAAAAAGCTGCAGTCTGAGAGATCTGACAGAAATGAAGTGATTTCTATCACTATCCCCCCCAAAAAAATTAAAATTCCCTTTTTCTGAAAGGAAAACATTCTTGTTACTCCATATAATCTTACCATGGAGACTTCAAAAGTTGAATATGCATATTTCAATTTTTGGCAGTGCACATTTTATGTTTTAAAGCAGTAAAGTATCTTTTATATCTTCCAGGCTAATTTTGTGTCATGGGAAAGCTGAATGCTGAGCTGCTAATTTAAGTACAGGTGTATGGGGTCACAACAGGTGACCGTGTGCAACCTGACAGCAAAACCATGGGTCCCTTCTGGTGTCAGGAAGACAACCAGTGAGCCTGTAAAACATAAAGTGACATCACCTTGCTCCAGTTAACTACAACAACTATATGAATTCTGAGTGTTTTTTTTCAAAAGTGATTGTGATGTGATTTAAGTGGGCTGTAACTTTTAAAGTGGTATGTTTCTGAATGAAGCATGGTGGGTAATATAGCACGTGGAATGCTTGTTAAAGTATATTTCATTAGTGCACACTAATTTTACGGAATACTGGGTTTCAATGTGGTATTTTCCCCATACCCCCTTCCCTTCTTCCTTATTCCCTTCCTCTTGTCTAGTAATGGTCTCCCTTGTAGTTTCATGTCATCTTTTTTACATGTCACATACCAGGTTATAGTTTCTTGACTACCACTTTTAATGTGAATTTTTCATTTAGGAAGAGTAGCGTGAACTATTCTAAATATTAGTTCATATAGGAATAGTGAAACTCTACATATAATATGGGAAAGTAAAAAAAGATGCTGAGCTGAAAGGGACTCTAAAATTAAGCCATTCCAGCCAAATTCTGATGGATGTCAGCCTGTGGGAATTCAAACAATGGGCCTTGGAGACATAAAAACTATGCTTGAGTCCCAGCTTTATCTAATTTTAGACATGAGGCTTACATTCTCTAGGTCTCAGTTTCTTCATGTATAAAATGATAAAGGTGGCCACAGGGGTCTCCTTCAGGCCCATGACATTCCCTAGCCCTTTTCATGTTTTCCTTTGTGACAGGATCTCACCAAGTTGCCCAGTTTGGTCTCTGACCTATGATCCTCCTGCCTCAGCCTCCTGAGTAGTAGGGATTCCAGGCATGCATCACCTTGCCTAGCCTCTCCTACACTCTTCATATTCAGTTAGAACCTAAAGAAGAGAGATGAGCTAATTTGCACATTTTAAATTATCCCTGTATTTGGAATGAGAGAATTAGAACATATAAATGTGCAAAAATAAAAAGAAATTAAACCTAAAATTAAAATGTCCTGATCTACAATGCTCAAAATAATGAATAAATCAGCTCCCAATAAAACTAGAAAGAAAAGAGATTCTGAGATAAAATGCTTAGAAGACAATGGCAATTAACAAGTCAACAATGCTGTTCCACAAAAACAACCTACATTTAAAGTGGAATTAATTCAGTCTTCAGAACAGATAGAGCTATCCAACACATGACTGTTGTCATAAATTGTCTCTAGAGACACAAACCATGCTTTAAGAACTGAAATTCAGCATCTCTTTGATGCTTAGTGCAATGTGCCATCCTGACTGAACATTACTATTATTAGTAATGTGACTCCTTATCTTCGTAAGTTATCTCTGCAAAACCTCTTGCTAACCCTTCATTAAAAATTACATGGGGATCATCTAAATTTTGGGCTGTGTTGCTGCTGTTGTTTTGGTTCTGGGATTTAACCCAGGACCTCATGCATGCTCCGCCACTGAGCTACACCTCCTGCCCTCAACTGGACAACTATTGCTAATACAAACAAATACATTTGGTTCACAGCACATAGGATGAACTTAATAACAGTTTACTAAGGAATTGGTTTAAACGGAACAAAGCATCAAACACTTGACAAGTTGGATCATTGCACGTAGGTGAAACAGCACTGGCATGGAGCCTTGATGCATCTTGCTAGCTCCATGACTGTGGACAATCTACAAAACCTCTTTGAGATGCAGTATCCCCATTTGTAAATGAGGATAATCCCACCTAAACATGAGGCTTAATAAGAGATTTAAAGTAGATAATACACGGATCCTTTCAGGGAGACTGAGGCAGGAGAATTGCAAATTTGAGCCCAGCCTGAGCAATCAGTGACTTAGGAAGAACCCCTCTCAAAATTTTATTTGGGTGGCCCTGAATCAAGGCCAGCAGTTTTCTGTAGCTGTTGGTTTCAAGCAGGAGCCTAAAGTGGTATCTTTCTATGGTATGTTGGCCATTTCAGAACTTTAGAAATGTAATGGTCAATTCATTAGAAAGAAACAAATAACTAAATAAATTTTATGAGAGGACTTCAAGATGGCGACCGGGTAGGCAGTAGAGAGAGAAACTCCCAGAGGAATGCCACTCAGACAAAGGAATATAGGAATATAGCAACATGTGAAGGACATAAAGGAAAGAGGTGGGTATCCTGAACTCAGGAAGGATCTGAAATGGGAATTGAAGCCCTCAGAAAGACTAAGCAAAACGTCTTCTGGAGGAAAGGATCGGAGATCCGCCATGGCGCAGTCGGAGGGAGAGGAGAGGGAGGAAGTCACCGCTCCAAGCACAGCCATGGCCCGTGCCCTCGTTCCAGCATTCGCAGCTTCAGCTTTGGAGACCCACACTCACGGAGGCCTCCCGACTCGGCCAGGGGAGAGCGGAGTTCCGAGAGCTGGTCCAGGGCTCGAGAGGGGAGGACACAGCCAGGAAAAGAGGCAATGGCAGTCGGGAGCAGTTGTCAAACCCAGTGTGAGGATGAGAAGTTACGACAGCCACTGGGGCAGAGTCCCCACCCAGCGGCAACCTTTCTAATCAGCGCCTGGAGTGAATCAATGCAACTAGTACACAGCCCACCACGCCCGGCTCTGCACCAGCCTTGAAGCGGTGGCCCCCTGCCTCTCCACTGGGTGAGCGGCTACCAGTGGAGAGCAGTGGGGAACCTCAGTGGCAAGCTGTGGCGGCTCCCAGGGATCTGGCCAAGGAGCGGACAGGGGCTCCAGCACTGCAACGGGAGGGAGATGCAGATGGAGGTGGATTGCATGGCTCCATCCCCTTCTCACTCCAACATCAGGCAGGAAGCATGAGCTGGGTTGCCAGGACTCAGCTCCCACCCTGAACTCTCTCTGGGAGCACATTGAGTCTCGGCAGCTTGAGCAAGCACCGCCTGTTCCTGGCAACAATGGGACAAATCTACGGTCTTCAGGACTTGCCCCAAACTATTAATGTGAGCACCAAGAGGGTCTCCTTGCAGTTTGCACATGTGAACCTTGCATGAACCCATAGCAACAAATTAGATGAAAAGCAGCAGACCAGGAGTCTGAAAAACAACAACATGCTCTATACATCAGACCTGAGAAAATCCTCCAACTCTATTCTAGAACTAATCTTTAAACTCAGTTCATACCCTTAACTAACACAGTGAGAATGGGCTGGGGAGATTTCAAGCCCTTATACCAAGCATTGTAAGTTCGTCCAATGCCCAGCTGCAAGGGGTGGGGAACGGTAATACTGGAGATCAGGAGGAGGGAGGAGGAGAAGAAAGGGCCTCTGGCATTGAGGCAACAGGACAGAGCCGAACGGGTCACTGAGGGCGCCCCGATAGGGGTGCGTACCCTGTGGCTGCTCTGCTGTGGACCCCGCAGCTGCTCCGCTGTGAGCCCCGTGGCTGCTCCACTGTGGGCCCCGCTGAGGGTGCCCCATGGACTGGACCCGCCCCCACCCATAGCATGGCAACGGGGCAGAGCTGGGCGGTCCGCTGTGAGCATAGGTGCTTTTCCACCTCTGACCATGGCAGTTTGTGTACACCCACGTATGTTATAGTATGGTCTGAGGCAGCTATAACTCTTCCCAAGGTGAGAGTCCAGGGGTATAGATAAACCCAGGAATACAGTTATTATCACAGGGAAGATGACTGATTGAGTGGTAGGGCAATAGAGATGAGGGAGGAGAAAATTGAATGATCGAGTGGGCCGTCATCTGTGTAACTGAGTGACAAGTGTGAGGGTATCATTGTGTAGGACAGCATCCAGGGCTAATTCCCTTCTACGTTCTCTATAATTTTGTATTTCCTCAATCTTTTTTGTATTAACAGAAGCGAAGATAACTTTATATTATACAGCATCCAGTGCTAATTCCCTACTATCTTCTCTATAATCTGGTATTTCCTTTAATGTTTATGTGTTAACTAATGTGAAGATAACATTATGTAATACAACATCCAGTGTTAATTCCCTACTATATTCTGTATAATTTTGTATTTTCTGTATTGTTTATGGCTTATTCTGGTTCATATGTCTCCATTCTTTTGTCTTTAAAATAAAAAAAAATTTATTTGGGAGGGGAATTGAGTCAGGGTCTCACTATGTAGTTCAAGCTGTCCTTGAACTCACTATCTAGCCCAAGCTGGCCTCGAATTTGAGGTGATCTTCCTGCCTCAGCCTCCCAAGTGCTGTGATTACAGGTGTGCTTTGAAACTTTAAAAAAAGAATAGAGTGGGGATATAATTCAGTGCAAAGGCCCTGAGTTCAAGCCTCAGTACTGAAAAGGGAAATACAGAAATCTGTGAAAAAGTTTAGAGCACACACTTCTTTTTTTTTTTTGCGGTGCTGGGGATCGAACTCAGGACCCTGCGCTTGCTAGGCAGGCACTTATTCCACTGAGCTATATCCCCAGCTCCGACACAATTCTTTAAAAGAAAATCTAAATGCTTTCCCTCCAAGACTGGAAAGAAACCCATACTCAGTCCTTCCATTTTACTCAACACCATAGTGGAAGCCATAGGAGTTCAATCACAGACAGGAAAAAGAAGAATAACCTGTCTGAATCCTCCAACAAGACAATCACCTCATAGAAAACCCTGAAGAAATAAACTAGAACTAATAAATGGACCCAGCAAGTCACAGGACACAAGAAAGGTACACATACCGAATTACAGGAGGAAATGGTACTATTGGAAACCTTGGAACTTCCAACACTAGCCAGGTAATTCAGATAACAAGAATCTAAAAGCACACAGTTATGGCATGCATCCCATACTTTGCTTTCATGAAAATTGTCTGCCCTTAGTTTTGCACATGGTATATTTTCATAAATATGCCTTGGAAAAAAGGCTTTGGGATGAGGAAATATATCTGTGAAATAGGCTAGTTTGCAAAGTCAACCACCACAACAACCCACCCAATCCTACGGGCTCCTTTTGGAAGTCCTGAAGTTTTTCTTACAACCTGAGCTGACAAGAGAGGGCCTTTTCTTTCAAAAGCCACTGAACTTCATTATAGAACTGTAGGACTCGGTGGTCTCTCAGTGGTCACTGGGAGAGAATGGCAAGGAGATTTAGAAAATAAAGACTAGAGACAAAAGCTGAGGTCAGGTGGAGTGGCCTCTTGATGGGCAAGAGGACTGAACAATAGTAGAGGCATTTTTTATACCCTTGCAAAGTTAGTGTCATGAGAGGCAATGTTGCCTAGCAACTAACAACTGAAATTTTGCAGGCAGGATGTTTTTCTCAAGACTAAAGTAACTTGACTGCTTGAGGTGCTCTGGCTCTGTCCAGCCCTCACACATATGACCAATTTCCAGCACCAGTGGCTCCCAACACAGAACAAGTGCAGCTTTCATTACCACCTAAGAAAGAAAAATCAAGAATTTTTTGGCATTATTTTAATGTGATTGACAATCTTAACAAATTTGTTAAATAGTCATACAGTGGTCTGGTGGGAAAGACTCCCTGGTATTTACATTAGCAAGTCAATTTTCCCTGTTGCCACAATAGATTTTGTACAAGAAATAAGTATTCATATTGATTTGCAAATAACAGTGTATGGAAGAAAGTTCAATACTTTGTTGAGAAGGTTGTAAGCACTCATTGTACACAAAGTCATATAACTGATCTATACTGTCTTTGACATTATTAATACTTTTATGGAGCAGAAGGATCAGTTACTGAAACTTGGAAATATCTATGTATATACTTGCCTGAACATATTCTGTGTTTTATGTGCTTTAAGATAGATTGTACGCACTACCAACTTTAACCCTGCCTTGTGCAAATGTCTGAGAAAGCAAAGTTTTGGTGTATAACTAATTATATTTTCTAACACATATATACCTAGAAAACTGCTAAAATAAAAACATTTTCCTATTGATCATCTAAGATGATCCGCTGTATCACCAGTGGTATGCATACCACCTTGGGAAACACTGTATGGTAGGAACCAAATTATGGTTCTGCTCCTTTGTAGTTACCTGACCTTGAAAAGTTACTCACTATTTATGAGCTTCCTTTTCATCTGTAAACTGAAGTTATGCCGTAAAAACACATACTTCAGCATCGTCTGGAATACCAACACATAGCCAATACTGCCAAATATTTCAAGACCTGTGTCTTCATTTGAATCTGCCAAAGAGCCCAGTGGAATCCAACATAGTCACAGAGAATAAAATCTTAGAAGTTAAAATAGAGAAAAATGGGGAAGAAGAGGGAAAGCTGAGCCACCCCAGGGCACACAATAGCACAGGCACACGGAACTCAAAATAATTTGCACTTTAGCAACAACACTATATTTGGAAGTTTTATTTCTTTAAAAATATGAATAATATATTCATGCCAAAGGAAGATGTAAATGATACTGCTGCATGAATTATCATTGCAGAAGGAATATTTTGTCCTTAAACTGTTAAAAGAATTCAATATAATCACACTAACAGCCATGAGTCAATTGTCATTTTGACACTAGGACATATCTGACTTTACTGCCAACACATTAAAGATTAAGTACTGGGGTAGGGTATGGCTTAATAGTATAGCATGTGCTTAGCAAGCACAAAGCCCTGGGCCTAATCTCCCACACTCCAAAAACTCCAAGTTATATTACTTAAAATATTAAAATAAAAAACTTTTTTTTTTTTTTTTGCGGTACTGGGGATCGAACTCAGGACCCTGCACTTGTTAGGCAAGCGCTTATTCCACTGAGCTATATCCCCAGCCCTCCACTTAAAATATTGATAGGTAATAACACAATCATAAATATAAATCTGACTGTGAGCCCTGAAATCTCACAGCAGTATTCTGTATGTTCTCAAATACTTTGTATCTGGCTTTTAGAGTATCCTCAAAATGAAAATAGAAGTCTAAAAGAATTAAAATGGGGAGGTCTAAGTATCATCAGATTTTTCCTTTTTACCTTCATAATGACAGATTTATATTCACCGTAGTCTTCCACACAAATGTACCATATGTAGAATGATTTATCTGCATGTAGGATGTTTTGGTAAGACATTTACATATGGACATGGATAAGTAATACAAACACTGGTACAGATAAAGGGTAGACTGCCAGGTATGGTGGTGCATACCTGTGATCCCAGCCCTGGGGAGGCTGAGGCAAAAGGATCACTTTGAGTTCAAGGCCAGCTAAGTTACATAGTTAGTTCAAGGCCAGTCTGAGTTACATAGCAAGACCCTGTCTAAACAAAAAATGATAAAGGGTAGACTAAATATGTGACCAAGAACAAGAAATTAATACAGAAAATTACAGCTAGATATCAGATCTTTAAGGCAATATTCATTAAATATGGATAACTGCAACTTTTGTTGGTAGGAGTTTCTGGTACGTTCCTGTCCCTCAAGATTCATGATTATAGGCATAGAATGAACAACATGACCCATTCATATAGTTTTGATTAATGAAGACCTGAGCTTATTCACTCAGGCTTTGTGCAGATCCACTCCACTGGTTAGAGTATTTTTAGCAACAGGTAACAAAAAATCCTCACTCGTTTTGGCTTTAACAAGAAGTATTTTTATTTTTCCCTACAATAAGATATTCAGAGTTTGGGGAGTCCCATGTAAAATTGTTATAGTTCACATCTGAAAACATGCCCAGCCAGGTGCGGTGGCACACACCTGTAATCCCAGCACTTGGGAGGCTGAGGCAGGAGAATGGCTGTGAGTTTGAGGTCAGCCTGGGCTACATAAATCAATTCGAGCCCAGCCTGCACTACACTGCAAGACCTTGTCTTGAAAAACAAAAATTACTTAATTAATTAAAAAATTAAAAATAAAACTTCCCTCCAAAAATGTGCCTTTTGGAAGGAGGCTGGACCATGGAGGTGCTATACGCATTAGTGCATTAACCCACTAATGGGTTCATAGCTGAAGGCGCTATTAGGAAATAGGGCCTAGTTAGAAGTGTGGGAGAGTGACCTAGATGGGTATGTTCTCTCAATCCTCCCTCCCCACCTCCCTCCTCTTTCTCTGTTTCTCTCCCTCTCTTTCTCTCTCTCTCTGTTTCTGTCTCTGTTTCTCTTTCTCTCTGTGCATTTCTGTCTGTGCATTTCTCTCTGTTTTTCTGTTTCTCTCTGTTTTTCTCTCCTTGTTTCTCTCTGTTTCTCTCTCTGCCTATTTCTCTCTTCCCTTGTTTCTCTCTCTGTCTCTCTGTGTCTCTCTGTCTGTCTCTGTCTCTGTCTGTCTATCTGTCTCTCTGTCTCTGTCTCTCTCTCTCTCTCTCTCTGTCTCCTTCCTGGCTGCCATGGGCTGAGTAGCTTCACTCCACCAGGCCCTTCTGCCATCCACTTCTACCTCGGAGTCAGTCAGCTATGGACTGAGCACTCTGAAACCATGAGCCGAAGTAACCCTCGCTTCCTTTAGGTGGCAGGTGTTGTATATTTTGTCCCAGTGATAAAAAAAGAGATTAGTACATAAAATTGGTACCAGCAAACCGAGGTCACTACTATAACTACACCTAGCCGTGTGGTTCAGAAGCCTTTGGAACTGGTTTGTGACAGGAGTTTGGAAAGGTTTGAAGATGCCAGATAGAGAAGGCTTAGACTGCAGTAAGAGCTTGACAGAGAATCCAGGGCAGAGTTTAGAAGACAGGAATGTTGACAGGAATGCAGATAGGGAAGGTCAGGCTCAGGGGGTTTCAGATCGGAAGGAATATTCTACTGGAACTGTTCATGTGTGCTTCATTTTTGCAAAGACTTTGTCTACATGTTGCCTACATCCTGGGACTTTGTATGAGGCTGGCGACGGCAGACTCATTAATCTGGTAAAGGAAATTTCAAGATAGTCCAAAATTCAGGTTATGGCATGAGTACTGCGGTTGGTTTTATCTAAATCTACAAAGAGAATCAGGAGCAAAACACAGAGCCAAAGGATGTGAAAAACTTTGCACCTTCACAGGAAAAGAATCATGTGTACAGTTAAGATCAAGAAAAGCATGTTTGCTGAAAATATTAGCATTAAAAAGAAGCCAAGGAGTTTGGTGATAAGTGCCTGTAATCACAACAGGATTGAAAGTTTGAGCCTGGGCAAGTTAGTGACTTAGTGAGATCCTGAGCCCAAGTTTAAATAAACAAACAAACAAACAAATAAGTAGCTTAATGCAAAACCTAAGCTGAATCTCTGTCACTGGTCGGGGAATAGAAGAGATAGCCAAGTACTTTGCATGGACAATAGGAAAGATGGCTCGAGGACATCTTAGGAAGTGGACAGATCCCACTGATCTCAGGCTCAACCATGTCAAGGGGTAGACCCACTTGAAAGACTTTGTTCTGAGATGAGAGGCCCAGGGCGCCCTGCCCTTTCAGAACCACCCAGGGAAGTATATCCCCAAGTTCTGCCACCCAGACATTCCAAGGCCACTGTAGCCATAGTTGGCCTAAATTATGGCAAATACCACCCTTAAATAAATGACTGTCCAGGAAATGGACCCAACACAAGTGTTTAAACCAGCCACCCTGAGTGAGGGACAGGGTTCCCTCTGATGAGCCTCCTGAGTAACAGATTGCAAGAAAGAAGAAAATGGCACTAGGTGAGCAGAAATAAACACACTGGATCTTCTACTCACTAAAACGTTTGAACAGAGTAGCTGACCAGTTTAGTTGTATAGAGATTTGACTCTATTATTTTTCACATCAGAGGATATCGCTGGGTTTCTAATAATCAACTAATACAGTGAGTATTTCTAATAACTCCGATATATATATATACCCACTTTGAGTGAATTAGCCATATGAGGCTGAAGAGCAGCCCACAAATTTATATCCAGCAGAAAGTCATAATATGATCTTATAGGTAAATAAGGTCTTTGAAGATACAATTTTTAAGATAAGATCATATTGGATTAATGTAGGCCAGAAGGACAGAAAACAGGGGGATGTCATGTGATGAACACAGAGATTGGAGTGATAATCTACAGACCAAGTATTTCCAAAGTTTGTTTGCAACCACCAGAAGCTAGAAAGAGGAAAAGAAGGATTATTTATTAGAGCCTTGGCCCTTCTAACACCTTGATTTCAGATTTCAAGCCCTTAGAAACATAAGAAAATTAATTTCTTCTTTTCTTCAAGTTACCCAGTTTGTGGTGGTTTGTTACAGCAGCCATACAAAACTAATATATTAGTTATAACTCCTGGTCTTATTTTTTAAGGGGTTGCTTTTAGTGTTCACAATATTTTAAGTGTATCAAACTATTTTTAAAATATACAATCTCAGGTATAATTTAAGAAACTTCCAACAGTACACTTAAAATCTCCTATTCCTATCCTTTCTGTTATTCTTATTTTTTTTTTCACTTATGGATGTTAGTCTGTTTTTCATTTCCTATAATGAAATACCCAAGGCTGGTTACCTATAAAGAGAAGAAGTTTATATAACTCACAGTTTTGTTGGTTGAAAGTCCAAACAGCATAGAGCCAGATCCAGTGAGGGTCTCCTTAACTGCATTACCTTAGGCCAGATAGCACCACAGTGGCAGAAGCATATGCAACAGGGCACCATTACATAGTGTGAGAGGAAGGCAGAGTTCTGGGAGGGCCAAGCTTGTTTCTGTTTTTTGAAAAACAACCTTGTCATGAGAACTCAGGGCTCCCATAACAATAACCTCAACACTTCCAGAGGTCAGCCCCCAATGACCTAAAGACCTCTTAATAGGCTCCGCCTTTTAAAGGTCCCACCACCTCCCACATTGCCACACTGGGGCCCAGGCCTCCAACACATGAACCTTTGGCAGACACAATATCCAAACCATAGAACATTACAAACCCCAGCACATATTGTGTTTTTTCAAGTTTTTGCCTGAAGTAATTATATTTAAAGAGATTCTAAACTGAGATGAAAAGTCATATATTTTCTATCTACACCATATCTATATACCAGGTCTATCTCTTAATTTCTTTTTGTCTATCTAGCTTTCTACCTGGTATTATTTTTCTTTAGTCTAAAGAACTTCCTTTAGTATTTATTTTAACATAGGTTTGCTGGAGGAAAATTTCCTCAACTTTTGCTTATCTAAAAGATCTTGATTTTGACTTTATCTTTGAAGAATAGTTTTGCCAATATAGAATTCTGGGTTGACAGGCTTTTTTTTTTTTTAACCACTTTAAATCAATTATGCCATTGTCTCTCTCCTGGTGTAGATGTTTCTGGTAAGAAGTTAGGGAGCTCTACCTTTAAATCACTCTAGATAATTGTCTTTTGCTTCTGTTTGCTTTTTTTTTTTTTTTTTTTGTGGTACTGGGGATTGAACTCAGGACCTTGTGCTTGCCAAGCAGGCACTTATTACACTGAGCTATATCCCCAGCCCTCTGTTTGCTTTTAAGGTTTCCTCTTTACTATGGTTTTTATCAACAGTTATTGTGCTCTTGTGTGTGGTTTGTGTGTGTGCATATAGTCTGCTGAGTGTTCACTGAGCTCCCTAGACGATGGGATTTTTTGAGACAGGGTCTCCCTATGTAGCCCAGGCTGGTTTCCAACTCATGGTGACCAACCTTCCTCAGCCTCCTGAGTAATGGGATTATAGGCAAGTACACCACACCCAGCAAACAGTTAGATTTATAGTTTGCAACAAAATGGGAAATTTTCAGTTGTTGTAGTTTGACTTTCTTCTCCCAACCTTTGGCTCCAAATACTCAGCCTCTGGATGTCCCAGGGGTTACTGTATGTACCACAGTTTGCTGAGGTTTCTTTTCCAGTTTTTCCCCTCTTGATGTACATTTTAGGTAATTTCTAAACCAGACATGGTAGCACATGACTGTAATCCTAGATACTCAAAAGGCTGAGGCAGTTTGAGACCAGAGTGGATATTTTAGTGAAACATTAGTGGTGGGACTAAGATTCTATCACTTTAATCTTCAGATTTATTAATCTTTTTTCCCTATTTTCTAATATGCTGTTCAATCCATTCAGTGAATGTTTTGTTTCAGATGCTGTATTTTTAAGCTCAAAAATTCCATTTTATTCCTTTTGGGGGGGTACTAGAAATCAAACTCAGGACCTTGCACTTGCCAGCCAGGCACTTGTGCTGCTGAGCTATATCCATGACCCTCCACTTCATTCTTTTTTCCTATGTTTTATTTCTTTTCTTGGATTCTTATTTTCCACTTGTCAAGCACAAAACGGTAACAGTTTGGTTTAAAGATTTTAATTGTCTTTATTTTTTATGCTATAATCAGGCAACATTTCATTTGATAAAATAGAGTAAGTGCTCTGATGAGCCAAGCAGAGGGGTTAGTTTTAGGGACAGAGAAGGACTGAAGACAGCAAAACCAAGCAAAAGTGGGGATTGAGGGGCTGGAGTTGTAGCTCCATGGTAGCTTATGTAGCGTGTGTGAAGCCCTGTGTTTAACCCTCCAACCCCTACACACAGAGCGGATTGGTCATTTCAAAGTTACTTTCTTGTGAAGTAGTGACACGGAAACAGAGCAATAGACAGGAAACAATAGTTAGGAAACAGAGCAATAGAAAAATACCTGATTGGCTAGCATCAGGTTGTTTGAGGTTACCTTTGTTGTGTGAGACTGAGGCAAAGGGAACTTTACTGCCATCCTTATCACTGAAACTGACTTGTTTATGATATTTGGTGTTACCTTTGTAATCTTGATTTCTTGAAAGTTTGGATAAACATTTTAACATGAGTGAAAACACAGCTTCTCTAATACATTTGTTACACTGACTCTTTTAAGGTTTGCTTTGCTTGTTTATTGAATATAACTGTTTTTTCAATTAAACCTTGATTTTAAAGTGTCTGTCCTAATTGCTAATCCACCTGATGGTGTTTCTTTTGACTGATTTTTTTTATCCTGATAATTTGCCACATTTTTTGGCTTTTTTCTGTTTAGTAATTTTTATTAGATGGTGAATATTTTATTAAGTTGTTATAGTATTGTAATGTCTTCCTTTACAAATAATTTAATTTTATTGTGAGGGATATATAGGTCCTGGAATATCAGCTTAATCTTCAAATTTGTTTTTAAGCTTTTTTAGGATGGACCTTGTGAAGATGTTAGTGGAACTGACAGATCTTTCTTCCTCCCACCACTAAACAATTCTGACACCAGCTCAATGTCCTATAATTCACCTCTGACACTGTTTGGAGTTAGCGTCAGACTTCACAGGTCTAAAGGCTCATCCCACAAGACTGTCCTCACTTCAGAGGCTAATCTTGGTGATCAGATCCTGTTTTTCCACTATTCTTTCTAATTTCTAATTTTAACTCTTTCCACTATTCTTTCTAATTCTTTCAGAAATAGAGGTTCCCATAATCCCTACCTTCATATTTAATAATTTGCTAGGCAGGTTCACAGAATTCATTGAAACACTTCAATTACTACTACCAGTTTGTGATAAAGCCTAAAACTTAGGAGGTACCCTATGGAAGAGACGCATAGAGCGAGGTGTGGGGACGTGTATATGCCAAAAGAGCTTCGATGCCCTCTTCAGGTGTCTTAGTTACTTTTCTTGTTGCTGAGACAAAATACTGAACACCCAAAGTTAAAGAGGAAAAGGTTTCTTTAGCTCACAGTTTGCAGAGGTTTCATAATCAGCTGGCTCCAAGACAGGGTGGAACATGGCAGAAGTGTAATCATTCATGGCCATGGAAGACAGCAAAAGTAACAGCTGAGTTTAACAGCATCTTTCTGTCCCTTTTATATGTATCCAGGCTGCTGGGCTTAAGGCAGTCCCAAACCAATCAATGAACTGATCACATACCCTTAATCCCAGCATCACACAAACTGGATTCAGCCACCTCTGAACAGACTGCCCCATACCCACGACTGCCTGAATCTTTGGCGGGACATGTAGATACAAACCATCACATCAGGTATAGACTTTCTCTGGAGGCTGTTCAAATGTCATCATTTAAGGGTTTTATGGAGGTCTCATTATCGAGGCATGATTGATTAATCATTGGCAACTAGTGATTAACTTAATCTTCACTACCCCCCCCCCATATCTGGGGAAAAGGGACAGAAACGAAAATTCTCAATTTCTTCTAATCAAGGCTTGGTTTTTGGTGACCAGTCCCTCTTGTAACACTATATAGTGGCCTACCAGAAATGCCTCATTAGAACAAAAGAGGCTCCTCTCAACTTTATCATTCAGAAAATTCCAAGAGTTTTAAGAGCTCTTTGTGAGGAACTGGAGATAAAGACCGTGTGTTTTTGCATGATACCACTGGTGTGCTGGTGAATGTTCAGCAATCAGCTCTGGGAGGTGGAGGGCAACTGTGATTTGTAGTGTATACTGGTTTCCTTGGTGTAAATATTCTGCAATAGCTGATTTCCGACTTCCCATGTGATGTCACTGAAGGTGGAGCTGGGGGTAGATATGCATAACTAGCTCTCACAAAACACCAGGAACAAGATCCAACACATCACGCACTGCCTTTACTCTGGCCTGGTTTAGCCTTAATATTAAAACATAACCATACTTGGGTTTCTACTAAACGCATGGCTGTTGAAAGAGGCCTCTCCACTCTGAGTATTCAGAAATTGAACATCTCTCCACCCCTTGTGAGCTTTGGGAATTCCTCATCTTATCTTCCTTATAACCCCAGTAATGGCTCCTTCCCTTATAATTTTATTTGCATAGTCTTCATGGAATTTCATCTTACATATAAAGTTTGATCAAAAAATGAGGTGAACACATTAAAAATTTTAAAATATATTACACTAAAAGACACATTGCTGTTAATCCCCTTCAAAATACGCCCCCCCACACACACACACATAACACACTCACCCGGCATTCTCGCCACTTTCTGAAGTCCTCTTTCGTGAATGTCTTTGGGTGTGCTGTCACGGCTGCCTCCATGTCCTGAATCAACTCAAAATGTTTACCTTTCATGGTCATTTTGACTATGAGGAAGAGCTAGAATCTTCATGGTGCCAGATCTGGTGAATAAGGTAGAGGAGGACACAGTGTAATATTCTTACCAGCCTGCCTCTCATCGGATGGCATGCAGCAGCATTCTCTGTGTCTTTTAATACTCTTTTTGAAGACGCTATTGAAAGAGCACTTCCAGAACTGCTTCAGGAAATGGCGAGAACAATGGGATAAGTGTGTATGAAGTAATGGGGTTATTTTGAGGGGAAGTAATGGCAACATGACTTATTGTAATAAATTTTTAAAATGTAAAATATTCATAGTATTTTGTAAGTGCCCTTTATATGTTTGACTCAGTGTTCGGTCAAGAATAAACTTTACACAGACCTCTGAGTCCCTTTCTCTACACATCATCCTTCTGTCTGGTACTCCAGCTTGCACAGCCTAGATGCCTTGGCCTCACTGAATCCTGAGTTTGATTCCTCAATGCAGCAATACTGCTGTGACTGTGGGTTTCCTATCCCTATGTCACATTCCAGCAAATGTCTCCAGGGAAAAGACTGTGCTGATCTCAGGTCTCATTTAGTTTTTTCCCTTTCTCTCAGGGATTACAGTTCTGTGCTACCTGCTATGGAATATCTGCAACAGTTGTATCATATACCTTGCCCCATTTTCTGGTTGTATATGAGTGTGCAAACCTTATTGCTTTGCAGCCAGAAGGGCAAGTCACTCTCACTTTCTATTTAAGTAAAGCAGATTCCTATCACTTTGGGAGAAATCCCATTTCTGATTTTTTATTTTCCTTTACAAAGAAAGAGCTTATCAAGTTTCAGTTCTCAGAAAAAACATCAGCTTGGTACTCTTTTACTGTTACCTTCTTTTAGTGAATGTGTTGCTCACACACTTGGAAGAATCCTGTGTAAGCAATACTCTGAAGGAGCCACCATCCATCTCTGGCTTGTCCTCTCTGAAAACAGAGCCTTGATTGAAGTAATCAGGTGGCATCCATTGGAGCTGGAATTATCCACAACAGTGTCCAGAGGAATTCTTTATTTCAGAGGATTATGAAGATAAAGGTTAAGTAAACTTACACCAACAGGTGAGAAAAAGGTACCATTTGTAATAGTTTGTTAAGCACAAAATAGAAAATGTTTAGCCCCTAGAGGTTTTTTTTTTCAGTGCTAGTAATCAAAAATAGAGCCTTGCATATCTTTGGCAAGTGCTCTGCAACTAAGCCATAACCCCAGCCACTAGAATTTTTAAAATAGCAACCTCAAATTCTTCCTTGTGAGAAAGACAAGAAAAATCTTTTGCCAAGTATTCTTATATGCCTGTTTCTATTCTGGCAAATCAGGAGCTCCCTTTTACTGCACTGGCCAAGCCTGGACAATCTTCTGAGTGGTCCATCCTGTTCCTGCTCCAGCAGCCTCTGCTACAATAAATTTATATATTTATTAGTATCTTTTTACTCAGTGCACAATTATTTTTTAGCTTTGTCTGAAACTGCCTTTCTGCTTTGAATGTCAGGATCTCTGATGGCTAATTTCAGGGTGCCAATTTGACTGAGTTAAAGGATACCAACCCATGCAGTTGTGAAAGTGTTATTTCTGAGGAGATTTGTGAGGTGTTTCCAGAAGAGACTGGCATTTAAGCCTCAAACTGAGTGAGGAAGATCTGCACTCATCCAGTGCGGATGAGCATGACCCAATTGTCTGAAGTCCTGGATAGGGGAAAGGAGAATTTTCTCTCTCTTCCAGAGCTGAGACACCTATCTTCTCTTGCTCTTAGACAACAGAACTCCAAGGTATCAGATGTAAAGTTATACCACCAGCTACTTGGGTTCTCAGCCACTGTACTTAGACTGAGCCATGATATAGATGTCCCTAGTTCTTCAACTTGCAGACCCCACACTGTGGGACTTTTCAGCCCCCATCATCCCATGATCATGTTGGACTGATACGTGATCAAAAGATGGCAAATTCCCCCAATAAGTCCATCTCATCTATTTATGTATCTTATTGCTTCTGTTCGTCTAGAGAATCCCAACTAATTTAGATGTTGATATCGGGAGTGGTGCTACAGAACTATAAAATTATAAGGATTAGTTTTCTAAATTGGTTTGGGGGTTTGGAACTGGTTCTCTAATCTGATTTGACCTAAAAGGGCTAAGGATTTTATTTCCAGAAGTATAGAGAACACTGATAGCCTATAGCATAAACTTCTGATAGAAATATACAAAATATCTGCATTGGATACCCTCTTAGTTTTATGCTCCTATAGCAGAAGAGCACAGATTGGGTAATTTATAAATAATAGATATTTTATCTTTGTATGTTTGGTCATGGTGGTGGTACTGGAGAGTAAACCCAGGGCCTTCACACTGAACTACATTTCCAGCCCTTCTGAGCCACCACCCCCCCGCCCCCAGTATTGGGGACTAAATCTGAGGGCTTTGTACTAAGCTACATTCCAAGCCCTTTTAAAACTGTTTTTATTTTGAGACAAGGTCACATACCTATGCTGTATACATGTCTGTAATTTTAGTACTTTGTGCAGCAGGAGGATTGCAAGTCTGAGCCTAGTCTTACCAAATTAATGGCTTAGTGAAATTCTGTCTCAAAATAAAAAGGGCTTGGTATATAGCTTGCTATGAAGATCTTAAGAGAGAGGAGGAGAGAGACAGAGAAAGAAACAAAGAGAGAGAAGGAAGGAGGGCGGGAGAAATTTAATCACTCTGTATATGATATTTCTGAGCATTTGTCAAAAACTAAGGAACATAATGGTATGGTCGGTTGCTCCTAATGTCACTGGACAAAGTGAAGAAAGAAAAATGGTGATCTTAGGGATTTCAATTTCTGGTTCAGGAAACAAATTTATGAGCCAAGAGCTTCCAGATGAGCTCTGAGGGAGAATCTTATGCCGTATAGTTGCAAGGCTAAAATTGCTGATAATCAAACATAAATCCTCACCATGGGTTTGGCTGAGTTACAATAAAAGTTAAAATTCTAACATCAAAAGACATCTACTGTTAAAGTGAAGGTATTGGCTAGGAGTGAATGGGATCCTTCATTTTCAAAAGAGAATGTGTGGGGTGAACCCTTTGAAACGGAAATCTGGGAAATGCATGGAGTGGCTATTAAGGGTGTGGGATAATAGTGGAAGAAAGAAAATACTGGGCTAGCAAAATTCACTGAGATGGACCCATTTAGCAGAGCTTCTGCATTTAATGCTGCATCTCAGGAAATTTGAAAGACTTCCCATAGTTTGGTTGTTTGGCTGATACATGATCAAATTGGAGATACCCAAACTCCATCGGTATAAAGAATTTTTCACATAAGAGCTATTCATCTATCCTGGGAAAGTCCAGAAGGCATATCTTGCATCAGTACTTTGAGAAATAGATTTGTGAAGGGAGATCAGCATCTCTAAGAGATCTGTGATGGCTCTCCATAGGCTGGGCCTTACAATGGGAGCTGTGATCACTGAATTGGAAAATTTAAATGTAAAATGAGAGATTGGACCTTGGGTGGTAAGGGCAACATGGTGGGATTCAATCACTAAAGCAAGGTGGACGTTATTACCATACTGAACATCAGTGGCAAAGCAGTAATATGAATTGTCTAATAGACCCATAGCGTGGTCTAGCTGATCACGGTGTTCTTACAGATGAAATGATAGGAAGTTTACTAAATTCTTACTAGACAGATACAAGCAGAAAACTTTCAGGTCAAGTGAATAGAAGCTTAATTCAAATGATAAAGGGCTGGGAATATAGCTCAGTGGAATAAGTGCCTGCCTAGCAAGCGCAAGGTCCTGAGTTCAATCCCCAGTACCACCAAAAAAAAAAAAATTCAAATGATAAAAACAGAGTCATGGCTTCTCAATCATTTCCCAGACTAGAATCAGTTTACCACCCAGGACACTGAATGAAGAGGCCAGGTCCCCTATACCTCTATATACTACCAAAGATTTATTATACTAATCTTTCTCCCAGCTTCACCCACAAGGGCTAATGGCCTTTCACAAGATGTTACTTTTTTCACTGCTGAGACAAAATACCTGACACCCCAAATTAAAGGGAGAAAGATTTATAGTTCAGTTTGTAGAGGTTTCAGTCCATAATCAGCTGGGTCCAAGGCAGGGTAGCTTAGCAGCAGGACATCTGAGAGGAAAAAAAGCTCAAGGTGGCAGAAGACAGCAAAAGCAAGCAAAGAAAGGGGGAGACAAGCCTCTTTTTGTGCCTTATATTGTACGCAGGCTACCCGCCCTAGGGCAGGTATAGCACTCACACCCGTAACCCCAGCCTAGGACCATAAATCAACCATAAACTCTAGATTAGTCACCCCTGAAAAGCCCACCTCTCATGACTGCATGAGGCTTTGCAGGGACATCTAGACACAAACTATAACGTAAGGGTACCTGTGTATTTGGGGGAAAGTAAGGAATTAGCCCTTTCAGGAACTACTAGACACTGGCTCTAACTTGACACTGATTCCAGGAAAACCAAAACATCGCTATAACCATTCAGTCAGTGTAGAGGCTTATGAAATTCAGGAAATAAGTTGAGTTTTAGCTCAGGTCTGGCTCCAAGTTGGTCCAATACATCCTCAAAATCATCCTGTGATTATTCCCCCAGTTCTAAAATGCATAACGGAAACAAACATCCTTAGCAGATGGCAGAACATCACATTGGTTCACTAACCTGTGTAGTGAGAGCTGTTATAGTGGGAAAGGCTAAACAGAAGCCATTAGAACTGCTTCTATCTAAGAAAACACTAGATCAAAAGCAATACCACATTCTTGGAGGGATTGCAGAGATGAGTGAGACCACCAAGAACTTGAAAAATGTAGAAATGGTGATTCCCACCACATCTTCCATTCAACTCTCCTATTTGCCTATGTAGACAAAAGAGGGGAGTCTTAGAAGGTGATAGTCTGTTCCCATAAGCTTTACCAAGTAGTGTATCCAGTTATAGATGCTGTGCAATATGTGACTTCATTGCTTAAGCAAATTAATTAATCTCCTGCTACTAACCAGCTATTGATCTAGCCAGTGCCTTTTTCTTTGTATTTGTCCATAAGGATCACCAGAAGATTTGCCTTTACCTGATAAGGCCAGCAATACACCTTCACTCCCCTATGTTAGGAGTATATCAACTCTCCAGCCCTATGTCAGGGGTCATGGTCACTTTTTTCCCATAAGATATCACAACAGTCCATTACATTGATGACATTGTGCTTATAGGACCTAGTGAACATGAAGTAGCAACTACTCTGGATTTATTGGTAAGACATTTGTATAGCAGAGTGTGGGAAATAAATCAAACGGGTGAAATTTCTAGGGGGTCCAGTGGTGTAGCACATGTTAAGATAGCCCTCTAAGGGATAAGCTGTTGCACCTGGTTCCTCCTACAACCAAATATAGGATACAATGTCTGGTAGGTTTATCTGGATTTTAGAAGTAATGTGTCCTCATCTAGGTGTGTGACTCTGGCCCGCTTACTGAGTAACTTGAAAAGCTGCTTGTTTTGAGTGGTACTCAGAACAGTGGTAATCTCTGTGATCTAGGGACTCAGGCAGGGCAAAATGTTCTAGGGCCTTGGAACTCTAGGGCTTGCATCAGCAGACCCTGACTGAGCTGTACTACTGGCTTCCTGCATTCTCTGGCCTATAGGTAGGCTACTGTGGGACTTCTCAGTTCATACCTATCTGTAAACCACCCTCCACTTCATTGAGCTCTTTAATCTCTGCCTCAAATAATGTTCATCACTTCTATCAAAAAATTTCTCTGGATGAGTTCCTTTCCCATTGGCCCTTTGTCACCACCTTTCTTAACCAAGTCAGTCCATGCAGATAGAAGCTGTGACCTCAGTTTCAAGAAAGCCCAGGGAATGACTGGAAAACATAAAGTAGAAACTGGCAGAAGGTAGCCTGGAACAAATACAGGGAAGTTGAGGTTCTAGACTTTATCTTGAAGGCCATGGGAGCTTCTGACCTCTGACATAGAAGTGATCTGTGGAACATAATCTATTACTCAGATAGTCATGTGCAGATGAGAACAGTCTTTATCCATTTTCATTGCTATAACTGAATACCACAGATGGTGCAATGCATAACAAATAAAGGTTTATTCAGATTATAGTTCTAGAGATGGGGAATTCCAAGGTCAAGAGGCTGCATAGAGTGAGGGCCCACAGAGGTATATAAAGTTACATGGTAGTCCATTCATAGATTAATCCACTCATGAGGACAGAGACCTCCTCTACCTCTTAAATGTCCACCTACTCTCAATTTTAATATGAATTTTGGTGAGTAATTCATGTCACACAGAACTCTTTAGAAAGTTGTATTGGGAAAGATGATCTTGTGAGCCCAAAAAAGACAGTAGCAAGAAGGAGCAAGAGATATGAAATCACTGAAAATCACCCCGATTAAACTGGGCAAGAGAGAGGATAGAGAAGGAAGGGATCATGTGTGTGAGGCTTCCTGCCTGGTGGCTGTCTTCACCCCGAGGAGGGATGGGGAAAAAGAAGCTGGTTTGCGGACAGAGATGAACTCAGACTGGAACTTGTCGAGTTTGAATAATGAAAGCAGACACCAGGTGTCACTCTACTCCCAGTCTGAGCCACTGAGCTGTCAAAGAATCATACAAAGCTATGCCATCGCCATCTGCTGGCTGAGCTCCTAGCCTGCTCTCTCCTCCCTTGCAAGTTGGCAACAGAAATTCCATGGGCACGAAGAGACTTGAGCGTGCTAGGCATCCCAAGCCACAGCTCACTAGGAGCTCTGAGCTCTATGCTCTGCAGCTCCACAATCAAAGAATCAGCTCTTTCAACCTTTAAGAATGTTGATCTCAGGGAAACTAAGACTTTCAAGCAGGGGAAATGTGAAGCCTGTGCAATCTAGGGTGTGTGTTCTATCTAAAGACAGTCAAATTCACAAATTAAAAACAGACAAACAAAATCCTACAATGTTGGTCCAGTTAAATATATCTGTAGGCAAGCACTGCTCAACATATGCAAGCTGCTCATTCAGGGCTATGTGGACAGATCCCCAACAGTAAGCCCTGAAATCTTATATGACACAGAGGGAAAGAGGAGAATTAGAGGTCACATAAATTGCCGGGCATGGTGCTCTAATCCCAGCACTCTGGGAGCCTGAGGCAGGAAGAACCCAAGTTTGAGCCCAGATGGGCAACTTAGTGACTTAGTAAGAACCTGTCTCAAAATGAAATTAACCAAGGGGGTGTTGGCTGGGGCTATAGCTCAGCATGGAGGCTCTGGGTTCAGCCCCCAGGGGCAAGAAGGAGGAGGAGCAGGCAGCAGCATACACCGAGCCTTGGCCTGTTCAGCCTTCTGAAGACAAAGTTTGTTTCTCTCTGCTCAAAGCACACCACATGCCCAGAGTTGGGACCTAGGGCTGGAGGCTCAGGAAGACTACGGTCCTGCTCTCTCCTGCAGGAACCAGCAAACATTGGGGCATATTATCTAATTCAGTGGCCTCCAAACTTTAGACATTTGTGAAGGTCCCCACCCCTTAGGATTTTCACTGTATCACCTGGACTGACTTTTCTTTAAGTGGACCTTAAATCAATTCCATTTTTAATTTAGAATCACTCTAAGCTATATCCATGAAATAACAAGTTTTATGTGTAACATTTTTTCTAATACACTTGAAAAATTTTTAAAAGCTATTAAAATAAGAAATGTGCCAGACATGGTAGTGCATGCCTAGAATCCCAGCTTTCTGGGAAACTGAGGCAGGAGGATTGCAAGTTTGAGCCCAGCCTGGATGATTTAGGAAGACTCTGTCTCAAAACAAAAACTATAAAGGGTTGGAGGTGTGGCTCAGAGCAAAGACCCTGGGTTCAATCACAGTGCTACACATGCACCAAAAGAATATAAGTATGCGTGTCAAATGCTGGAGCACTGGGTCAAGCCTTCCTTTACGGATGGCAAATGAAGGCAGTTTGATGTTTAAAAGTGCTGATTCTAAACAAATGAGCCCTGGTATCCAGGGCAACTGAATGACCTTAGCTATTTACACATTATGTGTCTCCAGTTTCTTATCTGTAAAGTGGAGGGAACCACACTCATCTCTCAGCAGTGCTCAGAGAAGGCATGAGAGGATACACAAAGCACTCGAGAAGCCATACAGTTCTGGTGCCACCGTCACCATTTAGCCCATGCTGTCCCAGTGTGAGTGGGGGCCTCGGAACCAAGACCTTTGCTCCTGCGGCTCCACGAGGGAGGAGGGGCGTCTGGCTCCTGATCACAGCTCTCTGTCCTCGCCCATCTGCCTCGAAGCTGGAGGTGGCTCACAGCGCTGTGTTTGCTCACCATAGAATAATTTAAGGAACCCAGCGAGTACAGGTGCTGAAGGGTGTGCCTTGGAACACGTGGAATGTCTACACTTCTCATATTTCAAATGTTCTGCATTTTCTATAGCAACTGATAGCCTTCGAGAAACATACAAAGCAACCAGTTCCTGTGGAAAGCTACACTCGTGCCAACTGCGACCGAGAACACACAACAACAGGCGCAATAACTCAAGCTGCTTTGCTGTGCCTAGGAACTCAGGATCTTAGGGTTGAAAGGACCACCCTGGAAATCACTTGATTTAACCAGTTCCCTCGGCAAATGCACAAAACCGAGGCCCACGACGTCCCAGAGAGGCCAGTGGCTTCCCAAGCACACGCAGCTCGAGAAGCAGCTCTGGGGCCGGGGCCCAGCTCTCCCAGGCCGGGACATCTCACTGCCCACCGCTTCTGCAGTCAGTCATTCTTCCATAGATGTGGCACTGTGCGTGTGGTAGTTAGAGAACCTTATGTATGGAATTCTAGAAAGAGAGAAGGTATGTGGGTGAGGAGCTAATGACAGGCTTTAAAAAGCTAACTGATCCAGCTTTGGGTGTGATACACAGCACAAATTTCGAATCAGACAGACCTGGAGTCAAAGCTAGCTTGAGAAATGGGTAATATAGAAAGATGCAAAATGGGATATCAAAAATTCAAAATATAGCCAGGTATAGTAGCACGTGCCTATAGTCCCTGCTTTCTGGGAGGCTGAGGCAGGAAGATCATGAGTTTTAGCCCAGTTTGGGAAATTTAGTGGCTTAGCAATACTCTATCTCAAAATTAAAAAAGGCTGAGGATGTAGCTCAGTGTAAAGGCCCTGAGTTCAATTCCCAGTACTGCCCCCCCCAAATCTATAAACAATAATCAAGGAATCAAAATACAGTGTTAGAGCAAATCACTTAACCCAAAGGAGGATGGTAAAAGAGGGAAAAAGAAAGAAAGGAACTATAAAACAAGCTACAAAATGGTTGTAATAAGCCCTCACCTATGGAATAAGTTCCTTAATTACTCTAAGCCTGACTTTCTTTCTTTCATAAATTAGTAACGATGAAAATAACCTATCTCATAGAAACGTGGCAATTATCTATGTGATCTCAATTTACTTATCCCTTAACAAGTGCTCAGTAAAGCCGGATGTGGTGGTTCACTCTTATAAACCCAGAGCTCAGAAGGCTGAGGCAGGAGGATTCTGAGTTGCAGGTCAGCCTGAAGAACTGAGTGTGAAAGCCAGCCTGACCTATATAGTGAGATCCTGTCTCGAAAAAAAAGACAGACCAAACAAACAACAGAAACAAGTGCTCAATACTATGAATAGAATCAACGATTCATAATAGTGGAAAAAAGTTCCCTTTTTATAGATAGAGCACTGCCATGCAGTACCAAAATGATCAGATACCTTTCCATATGTCTGTTTTTCCTTGTAGGTAGATTCTTCACAGTGAACACCAGAGAGAAGGGGGCTCCCCTGCAGCTCGAGGTTTTATTTTATGGAGCCCAGCGAGGGACTAAGTAGGGTCAAGCATCATTTATCTGTGTGGGGCGATGGTGTCTGTTTCTACCAACATTCCATCGCCAAACACCTGTGATCATTGATTCACAAAGGGAAAAGATTTATGCCGGCTCACGGCTTGGAAGGTTCCAGGCCATCACACAGGAGACCCACTGCTTTTAGGCCTTTTGCTGGGGGGCAGTGCGTGTGGTGAGGCAGAGCATTTCACCTCTGGCCGGAAGTTAAAAGAGAGGAGGAGGAAGGGGCTAGAGCCTGTGATTCCCTTCAAAGCTCTGGCGGGCCTCACCCATGACCTGCAGACCTCCCTCACTTAAGGCCTCATCCATTCAAGATTCCGCAGTCTCCCAAATAGCGCCCCCCACAGAAGACCAAGCCTGTTACTGGTGAGCCTTTGGGAAACATCCTGGATGCAAACGACAGCAGGGACCTGAGCAGAACCTAACACCAAACGCAGGAACTGGGAGTTAGGTGGAGGCAGTCTTCCTGGGTCAAAGGAGTTCTTGTCAATTTTTTTATTTTTATTTTTAACAAATACTTGGGATTGAACCCAAGGCCTTCGCACTGGGCTATATCCCTAGACCTTTTTATTCATTTTGAGGCAAGTCTCACTATGTCACTAAGGGTCCAGGCTGGGTTGCAACTTCGATCCTCCTGCCCCAGACCCCCAGGGTGTTGTGATTATAGGCGTGCACCACCATGCCCAGCTTCCTTGTCAGCCTCACTCTGCACAGTGAGGACAAAGCTTTGCCAAGCAAAGTTCCTCTCATGTAGGCCATCGCTCAGCCTTCCTCCACCGGGAGACAGAAGACACTCATCCAGACCTCAGCTGTATGAAAGCTGAGAATTCTGAGTCCGGTAGGAAAAAATGTTATGAGTTTTGCCTTTTATTTCCTTTTTCACGCTTTCATTGAATGGGCAAAGGAAATCCGTTAGGGTAAATCCATCTTCCTGCAAAGAGAAAACAGAATTTTGCTACCATAAAGATAGTGTAAAACAACCAAACTGCAGGTAATTCCAAACGCCTGCACAATGTGTCTGAGGCTCTTTGTGTGCACAGGCTTGGAAAATGTGAGAAGCAAAACAAATTAATGAATGTTTCAGGTCACTGTAAGATTTTTAGAAAAGTACTTGATAGCAAAATTAAATTCATTGAAATTATAGGCGACAAATTATAGCAAAATGCAAAAATCTTAAGCTCTGTTAATTTCCAACTGTATACACACTGTAAACACCACCCATGGCAACTTCCTGCCAGCTCAGAAAGTTGCCCTCTGTTCCTTCCCAGTCTGTGGCAACAGTGTCCAAAAGGCAGCCACTACCAGTTACTAGCAGCACAGATTAGTTTATATGAGCTTGTTCTTCATATATGTGAGATAATACAGTATGGAGTTTTTCATCTGACTTTTTTTAAACTCCAAAATAATACTTTTGGCTTTTACTTTTGTTATTGCATTACTGGTAGCTAATTATCGTCTTTTCACTGTGTATTATTCTACTGTGTGAATATAGCACAATTTTTAAAATCCATTTTTCAGGTCATAAACATTTGAGTTTCTTCCAGTCTGGGATTATTATGAGTAAAGCATAGTTTCAAATTTTATCTTTATTTATTCGTTTTTGCAGTATGGGGAATTAACTCAGGGCCTTCACACTGAGCTATATCCCCAGCCCTTTCTTAGTTTTTATTTTGAGACAGGGTCTCGCTAAATGACCACATTGCCCAGGTTGGCCTTGAACTTGATGGCATGCACTAGAACATGTGGAGGACTAGTGATGAGGATGACAAAGTGATTTATCAAGAGTAGAATAAGGGCAGGAGAAAGTGTACTGAAATACACACTGTGAGAGATCTGGGGCAGTCAAGGTAGGGGAGTGTGCAAAGGGCTTAAGGGAAAGCTTTTATGCAGATGCTGACCCATGTCAGTGAAAGAGAAATTAAAATCTTAAATAAAACCTGCCAAGCATGCCTTCCAAAAACCAGATGGACATATCTGGAAAATCCTGCTAATGGGCCATTTCTTCCTTCATGTAATCCATGCTTGTTTAACTGATGGCCTTGCAATGTAACTTCCAATGTAACAAGACATTTCTCCCTTTATGTAAGCCAACTTATTTAAACTCCCTTAGCAACCCATGATATCACCCAACTGTTCAATCACAATGTGCCAAATCTGCCTCTCTATTTCCTCACTTGCCCTCCCTATAAAAGTCCCAGCACCCTACCAGGTGGGGCTTTAACTCTTTGGCAGAGAACCTAGTCAAACCCACAGTGTGATAAACTGCCTCCTAAACCTTCTCAGTGCTGTTTCTTCCCATGTTTGGTCTGTCAGGAGCTGCTGGGGTATGACATCCAGCAAAATTAAACATAGGTTATTTTTTGTATGGGGTAGACAGCTCCATGTGACAAGACCACATTCCAGTCACAGGATGTATGTACTGAAATAGTTTATTCAGGCCCATTGTACAGAAAAAAGTATTTTTATCTTACTTTTTTACATTTGAAATCCTCCTGCCTCAGCCTCCCAGGGCACTGGGATTACAGACTAGATTTGTACCACCACTCCCAGAAAATATAAATATTCTTGATCAAGTTTTTGAAAAGCTAGCTTCCTACTTCCCAGTGTATATTCTTATCTTTGAGCAAGTTAGTGATGCTCTAGGCTCAATCTCCTCACCTGCGACCTGTGGCTGACGCGTGCAGGGCAGGGTTGTGAGGATGAAAGGAGATGCTTGTACAGGGGCCAAATGAGATTCTCAAAGCCCCATAGAATCCAGGGACACTGTTCACCTTGTACGGTTCCCCAGAGGTACGCAAAGGTGAAAGGATTTTGGGTGTACAGTTCTGGGTCAATCAGAAGGAAGGGGAAAGACCCAAGAAGCTCCCTGAAGGAATGAAGGTCTTGAAACCTGTTCAGGTGTCCAGATCCACACCTGCCACTTCCAAGTAACAGAGCTCACCATGGTTTTTTCCTTGCAAGGAAAGGAGAGTAAAAGAAAGGCAAAACAATATTCAGTGATCAAAATCTCTGCCATCAAGAAGGTTAAACTTGAGTCATCTGTAAGAAAATGAATGTGCCTTGAGACTACAATGTCAAGTGAAATAGGTTAGACACACAAATTCAAACATCACACAACTTCTCTTACGTGAGAAACCCAAAGTACAAATAATTTCAAAGGACAAAATAAAAGATAGATCATAGAAAACAGGGAGAGCAATCATTTGCAGATGAGAAGGGAATCTAGATACAGAAGGGTAGGGAGGAAGAGGGGTGAGAGGAATGAATTGAATTACAATACATTAAGTACCCATCCCTACTCCCTAAGGAGAATGTAAACACCGTGTACCACTTATTCCTGAAAAATACTTCTGTGCATCAGTGAGTTGGAGGAGTGAGGAGGGCCCCCATGATTAACTGGAGTGCTCTTGAGCTTTCAAAAGGAGGAAAGTGATTTTGTTCAGGAAGGGAAGAAGGAATGTAGCAGGGACTGGAAGTTGGGGGTGCCGCTCCATCTCCATCACAGGCCAGCTGTTTTAGGTGTCTCTCTCCTTGGATGTGAGAACTTGTCTCTCTCCTTGGATGTGAGAGCTGGGTTTCCTCCTGTCTGGAGCGAGATGTCTCTTAGGTTTCCAAAAACTCCAGATACAGCCTGTGCCAACCTGGTGTCTGGCAGGGCTATTGTCTCCCACAGAAAGCCCCCAGCCTCAGGTCCCCAGCAGCAGCTCCCTGGGCAGCAGGAGCCAGTGGGTAAGCCTGACCGCCGTAAAGGCCAGCGGGCTGGCAGCTGGCTCCACTGCCAAGCCTCTGAGATCACCTCAGGAATCGCCGAAACTTTAAAAAGTCATCTGTCTAAAGTTCAGTTCCTGGAACAAAGCAAACGGAAACATGGGAAAAACTCATCTACCTAAATTATGACTGCCAGACTGGAAGGACCAGAAAGCCCAAAGTGATGAAGTTTCCTTTTCCAGATGAGGAGACTGAGACACAGAGTGCGTTCCTACTGAGTTCACATGAGTCAGAAGCAGGAGTAATAATGATGATGTTAATCATCCCCATTACGATACTAATGAGTGATTACTGTTTTATCATCCTTGCAACAAATACTAGTAAGCACAGCAAGCAGTGGGTTGGACAGCTGCACAAACATCTCTGATCTTCGCAAGCCCTAGCAGTATTAGAAACTTAAGGTTTAGAAAAGAATAAATTGCCCACGACCCCCACCATGTTGAGGCAGGAGGCAGAGAGGGGAAATTCCTAGCAAAAGGGTATCTGATGGTCAGAGAGAAAAAGGAAGCTGGCTCTCTGAACACTGCAGCCCCTGGGTCTGACAGCCAGACCACAGCTGGAAAAGACAAAGGGTGCATGCTACAGGCTTCTGCTTGGTCCAAGATAAGCTCGCTAGAAGCCACAAAAAGCACCGATCTCTGATGCTTAAGCTATGCCTGGGGACATGTGTGCTACAGAATATATTAAATGCAGAAAGTGACCCTAAATCATTTATAATTCATTATGATCTCACTTGCATTGTGGTTTGGGCCAGCTATCCACCCACCCAGTAGGCGTTGAGTGCCATGAAAGTTCCTCAAAGATCCACATAGGGACAAAAAATATATCCCACCAAAAGAAAGATTTGTCCCTGTCAGAGTGAATCATTCTGCCAGTTCAAAGTGCCGCTTGTCCCTGTAATCACCACACGGGGCGCTGACCCTTGACTTCAGGCCGTGAGCTCTTCTCACTGACCCGCTCTCACCCTGAGGAGCCTGTCCTAACTAACATGTCTGGGTGCGTTCCCCTCCTGCTTCCCTTGTGTCCTGCTGGATTCTTTGTGCAGATACCAAGAACTTAAGACAGTCATAAGCCCTGACCACAATATGAGTAGCAGAATTAAGATTTGAATCTGGGTCTGAGGTCCTGAAATTCACACAAAGATCTCCCCTGCTCCCAAGGAAATCTCTACTCCTATACCAATGTCTGGATTTCCTCTCCATGCTGACTCTAAGACTTACTAAGCTTTCTGTGATGTCACATTACTCACTGTTTTCCTTTCTTTATAAACTCATTGTTTTCAAATTTAGGATTAGGGATTGGGGTTTCTTCTTGATAAAGAAAGAACATGTGGTAAGCTCATAGGAGGCAGAGGAGGGTATTTGTACATCCCCCCCACTTTTTCGGCCTTTCTGAGACAGGGTCTCGCTATGCAGTCCAGGCTGACATTGAGCTCACTTTGTAGCCCAGTTTGGTCTTGAACTTGCAATGACCCTCCTGCCTCAGCCTCCTGAGTGCTAGGATTACAGGCATGTGCTACCACGCCTGGCTTGCTCCTTCTGATCAGATGAAAAACTGAGGCTCATAGAAGTGAAGTGACCTGCCCAAGATCAATGTTGAGTATGGAGAAGCCAGTTACACAGTTGGGTTTTCCAGACTCCAAAACCCAGGCTTCTCCTATGGCTCCAGGCAGCCTGACAGGGCTGAAATTAAATGACATTCATAAACTCCAGAGAAAGTAGGGGTACATCAATGTAATTTAATGTTATATTTAAATGGATGAGCAAGTGTATACATTAAATATCTTCAAAGATAATCTCCCTAGTAACATATACCTGTACCAAGCTAAGAGCTGCATGTGGACACATCAGGTTAAGTTTACTCATTAGTCTTTGACTACAAGATGGCGGGGTATCACATGTGGACTAGTTTCCAGCCAAGCTGAAGAAGGAAAAGATTTCACACAGATATATGGACCCAGAGAAGAGTTGCTTCTGATGTCACTCAATACTCATTTTGAGTGGTATGGAGAGCTTTTCCTTAGGTGATTCACTTATGTTAAATATGGACATCATCAGAAGTCTAGGGAGACGGTGTGAGACACAGCATCTATGGGACACATCGGAGTGGACACCCATTAATTTATCTTCTCCAGAAGACCCTTCCTGAAAGCTGCTCCTCTCCCTGTTTTGTTACTTCAAAATGACATGAACTGTACATCTTAGGTATGAGCTCACTATTGGGTATCTGACCCATACTAGACCAGAGTCCCTTCCTGGGCATTTGGAATTGGGTCTGAGAAGAAAAAAACCTCATTATGAACTTCACATCTTCAGTAATTGCATGTTTCTAAGTCACTAAATTGCTCAGGCTGTGCTTGAACTTGCAACCCTTCTACCTCAGCCTCCAAGAGTGCTGGGATTGCAGCGATGCACCACTACACCTGGCTGATAGTACCTTCTTGTTCCAGAAAGGACTGCAGCCTTGATCGCCTCTCCTGCTTTTCTCTCTCCTTAGATAGCAAAGTGACTCTCTTCTGCCCCAGCCTCAGGCCTCAGTCCCCATGGAAGCGAGTGCTTCCTGAACTACACCAGCTGCCAGCCTTGCCTCTCAGCTAATGAAGAAGACCTGTGACCTGAGCACCATCACGGCTGCCAGACACCCTGGAAGGGTGTAGTTCAATGGCATCTCGGCAAGGATGATGCTCTGGGTTCCGTCTCTAGCACTGGAAAAAAAGAACTAGGAAAGACTTTTCCTACAATGGGGGAAAGGCTGTGGAATCTGGCCCTATCTGAATTAATTTTTTAGATTAATGATTGAATTAAGACCGGAACTACGCTTTCTACAGTTGGAAATTAACTGAGGTGGTGGGGGACAAGATTTCAGTAAGATGAAATCACTGTGCTATTCAGTAGGTAAAAATGTAAAAACCTGTACTTGTGTCAAATAAAGAACACAGCTGGAAAGCACAGGCTAGAGGAAACCAGCATAACATTTATACATATTAAAAAACTACATTCAAAAAATAAATCAGTGTGAATCACTGGTGCAAGGTGGCCGCCAAAAGAGCTCAGGCAATCTTGGGCTGCATGAATAAAAGAACAGTGCCCAGAAAAAGAGAAGGAAGGGTTTCAATGTACTCTAACACTTATTCAAACTGGAAGCTTTCTGGAGAGAAAGTAACTGGAATTATGGAAGGTCTAGAAGGTCAGGTGGTCTGAGAAACAAGTGAATAAAATGGAGACAGGAGACGGATAAAGTAGATACAGTTGGTTTAAGAAAGAGGAGATGTAGAGGCCACTTCCTTTCTATCCTTACGTGAAAGGAAAGCTGTCTGGTGGGGAAGGTTCAGGTAAATTCTGTGTAGGACCACAGGACTGAACATTGAAATATGAGACTTCAAAAGTGGGCTTGTAAACTGGGCGTGGTGGTACATACCTGAATCCCAGTACTCTGGAGCCTGAGACAGGAGGATCCCCACTAGTTCAAGGCCAGCCTGCGTGACATAGTGAGATCAAGGCCAGGCTGAAATACATAAGAAGACCCTGTCACCAAGAAAAAAAATGGGTTTTAAAATATTAAAATTTAGTTGTTTGTAGAGGGCACTCATGGTCATAAGATGACTGCTACAGCTCCAGGTACTATAATCAATAATTAAAGACAAGAAATGTCAGATGGTGTTATGGTTGATACATTGTGTCAACTTGGTGAATCTAGAGGCTTGGCTGACTCAGCAGGAAGCCAAGGTGCTTACTTTGTGTATATCCTGAGCCTGTGGAAGAGGAGAGCATGGAGATTACGTGAGTGCTACATGCCCCCTGAGTGGGGTTAGCCTGTTTACAATGTAAGAGAGAAAAAGAGGCTCCTTGCCTGCCGTTCCTCCCTTCTGCTGGTTGTTTTTGTTGTGTCCTGCCACCATGAACGTTTGCCATCTGCCATGTACCACTCTGCCTCAGAACCAGCCGAGTATGGACTGAAACCTCCACAAACTGTAAGCTAAATAAACCTTTTCTTCCTTAACTTTGGGTGTTGGGTATTTTGTCTCAGCAATGAGAAAAAAGTAACCCCCAAAGACTTTGCCTAAACTTGAGATTAAGGGCAGCAGCAGACTGATTAATCTGGCAAAAGAAATTTCAAGACAGTCGAATGTTGGGGAAGTGACATGGCTATTGTTGGGGTCTTTTAGCCAGATTTATATTGAGAATCAAGGGCAAAGAGCCCAGCAGGATGATTTAAAGTGTTGTCAGTTTGTCCAGAAAGGAAGCTCCAGTAAAGCTGTGTACTACAAAGATAAGGCTGAGATCTCTATTGCTGAGAAGGAACAAGAGAATGAAAAAAATGGCCTGAGGACATCGTAAGAAGCAGCAAGTCTCCATTCTTTGCAGCCTCAAAACTGTAAAGGTGAGAAACCTTACCTTGGGAAGGAAGCCAAAGAGCGCCATGTTCCAGAATGGCAGCAGTGGCTGTACCAGGTTCCAGAATGGAGTCCGCATAGAAAATTTGTTCCTCTGAAATGGACTCAGTGTGCCCAGCAATCCAGGCACTCGACCCTTATGGCCAAGAGAGAGGAAAGTTTGGCTACTGCTCCAGGTGGCAGTGGACCTTGGCATCATCCCCGTGGCCCTGGCTTTAGGTGCATGGAGAATGTAAGAGTTCTGAGGTTAAAGAGGCTTCCACCATATTTCAGAAGGCCTGGGAGGCCAGGCAGTGTGCACCTGTGGGGACAATGCATAAAGCTGTGAGTGTGAAGCAGAAGGTACACTGGAGACCTCAGAAGTTTAAAAAAGACAGGACTGTGGATCATCTGAGGACAGCTCCAAGGAGGGAGCAAAGTGAGCCTAAGAGAGAAGTCATGGAGGCTGTAACCTCAGAAGTGCCATAGGGGTGGACTCATGCAAGCCCTTTGGAGCTCACAATGTACCACAAGTTGCTTCAGATGCTACATGTGGAATTATAGGACATAATGTTGGCCCTGCTGGATTTTGGACTTGCTTTGGTCCCAATGCTCTATAGTCCCCTGTTGATACCTTTTGGAGTGGTAATGTTTATTTTGTGCCATTGAATGTTGGAAGTGTTTAACTTTTCATTGGTATGGGAGCTTGTAACTAAAGAGTTTGCCTCACATCTTGGAGGAGACTTGAGTCTTGGACTTTTCAGCAATGCTGAAACTGGACTTTGGCAACTCTTACAGATGGACTACATGCCTTTTGCATGAAGGGATGTGCATTAGTCTTTTGGGGGTGAAATGTTATGATTCTAATGTAATATAATGTCTTTGTATCTGGAAACTGGTTTTAAAAAAATGTGTCTGGTTGCCAAGTTGACAAGGGGTAGATTGTTATGGTTGATACATGTGTCATCTTGGTGAGTCCAGAGGTTTGGCTGAGTGACTGCAGCAGGAAGCCAAGGTGCTTACTTTGTGTACATCCTGAGCCTGTGCAAGAGGAGGGCATGGAGATTGTGTGAGTGCTACACACCCCCTGGGTGGGATTAGCCTGTTTACAATGTAAGGGAGAAAAAGAGGCTGCTTGCCCCCCGTTCCTCCCTTTTGCTCTAGTTTTGCTCTGGTTGTTTTTGCTGTGCTCTGCCCACATGAACTGTAGCCCTCTGCCATGTGCCACTCTGCCTCAGAACTAGCCAAGCATGGACTGAAACCTCCACAAACTGTAAGCTAAATAAACCTTTTCTTCCTTAACTTTGGGCATTGGGTATTTTGTCTCAGCAACAAGAAAAAAGTAACCCAGATAGATGGGTCACATCAAAAAGCTCTACTCCCCTGCTTCTTTTATCAGGGAGAAAAATGACTTTTCCAGAAACTCCCTGCAGATGTATTTTATTCTATTGGCCAGAACTGAATCCTATGGCTCCCTGTAGCTATAAGGGAAACTGGAAAGCTGAATGTCTGGCAATGGGGTAGCTCAGACAAACTTTAATCAATTTTAATTCAGTCCAAAAAGCCAAAATCCTAAGCATAATGGAGTGGAAAACAGAAGAAGTTTGGTCCTTGATGACATTACTAAGCTAATCAAGAGCCAATTTGCAGTCTTCTAAGGGGGGTAGAAAATAAATATGTGTTTGATTAAACCATGGCTCATAGGAGTCTCTGATCCCTGCAGGCAAATGCACCCTAGTGGCTAAGACAACACTGCTCACGAAGGTGGCCGGGAACACGTCCAGTGGCACTATTTGCAGTTCCCATCTGCTGAGCCACTTAGCGTCCACTCTGTTCCAGGCACTGGTGACACTAGGATGGAAGGTGAACAAAGCCGGCCAAATCCCTGTCCTCATGGAGTTTATAGTCTAGTGGGAAGACAGAGGCCAGAGAAACAGCCCACGAAGGAGTACAAACAACAGATTCCCACGATGTGTGAAGAAGGGGTCCCCGTTACTACATATCAGCAACTGCTGGGGAAGCGAAATCTCACGAGAAGTGATCACAGTATGAGATCTGAAGATGCAAAGTCAGGCTGCTGTTTCGGCTCGGAAGGCCTCTGTCTCTTCCTTACATGTGTTTGACTTATCTACCATCTTCTCGAAATTGCCTCAGTTTCAGTCCTTTTCAAGAATCACTCTTGCAAGAACTTTTACTGATGTTTCAACTGGGAGTGACCTATTCTTTCTTCTGAAGCCCCACTGGATTCTATCTTAGAGTCTGAGCGTTTGATTCAGTGAGGTTCCTCCTCTCCCCCAACCCCAGTACTCCCTCTGTAAGAGGTAGGAGATCTCATCCTCACTGTATGTGTCTAGCAATCTAGTCTGTTGCCTTGTGCTTAGGCAACATTCAAAATTCCAGCTTGTAGTCCTCCTGCCTCAGCTTCTGGGGTAGCTGGGATTCCTACCCCCACATTTCTTTTAACTAAACTTTAAAACTGCATCTTATAAATGTTTATGCCATCAAGCTGCAGAAAAGATATGATGGTTTACATAGAAGGGGGTGATGTATGGGGGACCTCTAACAAAGCCAGACACCCAGAACTTGGGATTCTTTGCTATAAACTGAGTTTTTAAAAAAACTACTAAAATGCATTAGTAATGACTATTATTTGGGTTGGGATATAGCTCAGCAGTAGAGCACTTGACTAGCACGCATCACGTTCTGGGTTTGATATCCAGCATCACATAATATAATAATAATAATACATTATTACTATCAACTGTCATCACATGTACGTTCATTATTTAGGTTATTACAACCCTTATTCCCTGGCATAAGGGGCAAGGTGCTTGGATTTCTTAAGGATATGAAGTACCTTTCACACCTTTCATGTGATCTGGTTCTGTTCAATATTTTAAGGGTGAAAACTGTCGTGGAAGGCACAACGTTTTCTTAAATTCACACTGTAAATCTTCATAACGGATTTATCAAAGGGACTCCAATTAGAGCGCACTGTCACATCCTTGCACTGTTGAGTGTAGATGCCCTGGGAGATCACCTGGGGCTAAAGATAGGAAAAGGTGGGTCCCTTCGCCGTCCCTGGGTCCTCAGGCATAGCATTCCCCGCGGCATAGTGTCAGAGACTTGTCACCATGGACCCGGCTCAGGCCACACTCCAGCAGAGAGTTCAGTAGTTATCCTCTGGGTGGAGGTATTACCAGCTTCTAAAGCCGTGGCGGGCAAGCAAACTTCCAATGGCGCTAAGTTCAAAGCTGCTATGGATCGGCCGAATCCAGTCCGGGGTAAGGGAACCCCGAAAGGAACTAAGGTGTCTTTCTCCTGCCCAGCGTACCAGGGGGACATCGCCAGGCCGCGCATTGACTCGGGCTTGGAGCAGCCGCCTCCCAACCCAAATAAAACTCGCTCCTCGCGGCGGCCGTGGACACAAGGGACCGGTGCCAGCGTGACCTTTCTGTCCCCAACACTGCCTTCAGAGGAAAGGACAGCAGCGGCCTTGCAGGCTGGCGTCGGAGACGTGCGCGGAGGCCAAGCCCGAGCAGGGGCGGGGTGGGCCGACGCTCCTAGCCGGAGTCCGGCGCTGCTGGTCCTCCTCCTCCCCCGCGCCGTCACTGGTTGCACCGCCGCGGCCCCGGCACAATAGAGGCTCCGCCCTCGCTCCGCGCCAGCTCTCCGCGGCCCCAGCCAGCCGCCTCCGCCGCAGCTGCCGCGCGCTCCGCGCCCCGCGCCCCGCGCCCTGTCCCCGTGCGCCCCCGGGCTCCCCGCCGTGTGCGCAGCGAGCCTCTGCCGCGCGCCTGCCTCACACCTGAGACACCTTCCGGTCTCCTCTTCCGTGCGCGCCGCTCCCCACGGTCTTGGCTACTCGGGTCGGGAAGGAGATGCCCAGGGTCTCCGGGGTGCGCCCTCCTGCCCCGCGCAGCCGCACCCAGCTTTAGGAGGCGCCGGGGCAGTCACTCAGTGCTCCAGCCAGCACACCTTCCTGCTTCAGTCTGCGCTGAGACCGCGACCCGAGCCGTTCTCAGAGGGACTGAGGTCCCTGTGGTCGCGTCCCTCATGGCCAACCCTCTGCCGCTAGTTCTCTGCTTCGCTCTACTTGTGGCACGGGTCTGGGGGGTCAGCACTCCCCCCACAGGGACGACTGAGCCCCCAGATGCGCAGACAGTGGCGCCCACAGAGGATGAGACTCTGCAGAACGAGGCGGACAACCAGGAGAACGTTTTATCGCAGGTAGGATAAGTCCTGAGCCCACCCCGCTTTGCCCAGGGAGATGGCTGGGCGAGAGATTGGCCCTGGATGAAGCGTTGGGGGCAGCACTTTCCCCCCTCATTGCCAGTGGAAAGGGCATTCTTTTTTTTTTTTTTTTTCACTTATCAGAATATTTTCTTAAAGGGAAAGACACGAGTCCTACTCTAAAAATATCGGGGTCTTTCAAGGTTACCAAATCAGGAGAAAAAGGAGGAAAGGAAAGGGAAGACTGCCCAGTGCTCCTTGAGGAGAATGTACTTGTTCGGTTTTGGGTTTAAGGGTTGTGGGAAGCACCTCTTGCCTGTGCGGCTGTTTGTCAGAGCTGGAATGTGAAACAGTACAGGGTAACCCTGGGGAGATGCTTTATGGCCCGGCGCAAGACCCCCCCCAGGCAGAAGCACTACGGGAAGGTGTGTGATGAATGTTAGGTGATCCAGAAGGGAGGAATCCATGAGCCCTGTGTACTGGGAGGGGAGAGTGAGGAGGCAAAACCACACAGGTGTGGCAGGCTCAGTGGGGGCCGAGTGACAGTCGGTAGTGATGGGCTTTGTAGTGAGTCCATTCACGAATCTGACTCAGTCTTCAAAATGTGCCGGTGCCCATTCTGTAAACAAGGACCATACAGCTGAAGAGAGCTGGAGGGGTGCAGAGCAATGTCCCTGACATTCTTCACTCCACATCTCATGACTGCATGGAACACTTCAGTGTTCAGGTCATGCTCTCCAGACCCAATCTGCCAATATGCTGTGGATGTCACTGTGATGGATGGCAGAGAAGGGACCCCTAGCCTGTCACCTGCGCCTCCACTAAGTCCTCATCCTGGAACTTATCTCCTTGCCCTAGGGAGAGTGATCCGCTCTACTTTGAGAGTTATCAAGCTCTGTTTTCCTCACTCTGCCTTTAATGATTAGCTGATACATACCCATGCCCACCCATAACCTCACATTGACCCTAAACTGAAAAAAAAAAAAATCCCTCACACCGGGAAATACCATCAACAAAAGCTCTCCTGAAATCTGAGCCTCCTGAAAGGAAGGAATCCACCCCGGGTTCTTAGAGCACTGTTTTGTAGGAATCTAGGCAGAGGTTCAGAAAGTAGTTCCAGAAAGACCAGTGGCTTCAGGCACCCTGAACTACACCTCTTTCTTCCACTGATCCATTCTGTTTGACAACAGCCCTAAAGCAAATATTAATACTAGAAGAAACCCAGCCTTTGCAAGAAAAACATTACATGCCTGCTTCCCCCCAGACAGCATCCCAAGGAACATTTCCATTCACACAAGCTCAGTGCCTGCCTGCTGGGATCATTAGTCAGATAAAAGGAACGCTTCTGCCTGACTAGGAAGGGAGTCCTGGCTTGAGGACTTAAGGCTGTGGGAGGGGGCTCTTTGTAGCAAGTGCATGGGTACTGGGAGCAAGCGCCCAAGAAGAAGTTCAGCACTGTAGAAGCAGCTGGCGCAGCCAGTTTGCTGTTCTGGGTTTGGCCTGAGATTTGGGTTCAGATGCTGCACTAGGAACCAAAGGCACCTTTAGGTTGAATAGACCTTACTGCTTCCTGTCTTCCTTTTCCAGCCTCTTTTCTCTAAATCTAACCTGTCCATTAAGCCTCAGTGCAAATTACACTCCCTTCTAGTTTTCCCTGGCTCCTAGCTGGAGCCCCTCTCAGCTACACTGTGCTTTCTCTCTGCTCTTCAGGGGCACTTCCCACCCTCTGGTCCATGGGACCACTGTTCACTTGGTTCCTACACTCTGTCTCCTGTAGGCGGGCTGTCTACATGGCCCATCCCTACCTCTCACCTCACCTCCCATGGTCCCAACAAGGCCCTCAAAGTGTCCAGCGAATGCAGGAAGAGAGAAGCCAGTAGTCCCCAACTTTGAACACCAACTTTCCAATCCCTCCTGCAGCTCTCTTTTTCCTCTATAAACCTAAGCCTGGATGGAGCTATTTTTTTTTCCTTTAAATGAGAAATGAATAAGGCCCCTCAAGAAATACATGGCTTTCCAAGACTAATCCAGAGCACTGAACTCTTGGAAATGTCCAAGTCAGCAAATTGCATTGCGATGACCTGCTCGCTCCACGGTTCAGAGTTGTCTGAGGTCTCTGGCTAGTGCAGGACCTTTGACTGAGTAAATAGGTGCAGATGGCCATGCTTGCACACCTCCAACTTCTTTTCTGTGTATGTCTAGCTGCTGGGGGACTATGACAAAGTCAAGGCCATATCTGAGGGCTCTGACTGCCAGTGCAAGTGTGTGGTGAGACCTCTGGGCCGAGATGCCTGCCAGAGGATCAACGAGGGCACCTCCAGGAAGGAAGATTTCTATACTGTGGAAACCATCACATCTGGCTCATCTTGCAAGTGTGCCTGCGTTGCACCCCCGTCTGCCCTCAATCCCTGTGAGGGGGACTTCAGGCTGCAGAAGCTTCGGGAGGCAGACAGCCGAGACCTGAAGGTAGGGACTGGTGCGAGCAATGCTGTGGAAAGGGACCCTTAGGGAACCCACAAGTGCACAGGGCCTTTGCAGGAGGTGGCAAGGCCACTGAAGGTCAGGCTTGTTTCTTGGAGTCTTGTGTATAGAGCTGAGGCTGATGTTCTAACAAACCAGTCACTCACAGTTGAAAAGTCCAAGGGAGATTAAGAATAAAGTGTGCTTCCTTAAACAGCCAGGGAAGAGCAGGCCAGGGAGCAGCTGCTAGGCTGAGCTGGCCAAAAGAACACAGTGTTCTCCAGGAAAATTTCTGTCATGGTTTACTGTTAGCCCAACATGTATATTAAAGAGATGAGAGACACAGAGATGTGTGAACCTCTCAGTCCTCGGCACCATTGTCAAGTGGCCCAAGGGAGGGAGGCCTGGGCCGGCCCTGGCCTTGTCATCCAGCTGATCCAGTGATTGTGCTCGGGTCCCACTCAGACAGTTCTAGGAGCTGGCTGAGGGCTTCGTCTGATCCCGCACACCTCTCCACTTGCAGCATGCTGTGATGGGTTAAGTTCGGTTTTAGAGTCAGACTTGGGTTCAAAATGCTGCTGCATGACCCTGCTTGAGTCGTTTCACTTGTCTGACCTCAGCCTCCTGGAATAAAATTTGGGACTAATATCTGCTACAGAGCTGAGAGAATAAATGAGGTGACAGCTGTGCTTGGCAAAATGCCTAAGTGAATGAATGAATGGCCATGTGGTGGCACCTGCTATTCCTGGCCCCTTCTACTCCCTCAGCAATAGGTTGTCACTGGTGTCTTCTTAAGCAGAGAGGTATTTATCAGTACAAGGGTGTTCGACCACATTGCTCAGAGCTGCAGCTCTGCCATGAAACTACTTCCTATACCAAGTGCCATGCTCACTCAGTTCGAAGATTGGACTCACAGAGACTTGTAGGACAACATCAAGCAAAATTTCTATGAGGAGTCAGAAAATCATCACAGTACATGCTGACCAGCTAGGGCTCCTACCAGTGAGCCAGCTGTCTTCCTCTGCTGTGGGAGATGGAGATCTTCTATTTCCAAGTGGAATTCCTCATCCGGAAGCAAGGCTAGGAGATTGCAAAAGGGTGACCTAGCACACCCTTCTAGGGGTGGTACTTGGCAGGGAGGCTCTAGTTAAATGTCTCTCCCCTTTGCCTGCTGCCAGAGCCTTGGGCACCTTCATCCCACTGGGCCTATGCTTGTGTGGGATATTGAAAAAAACTGAATTCAGCTTTTTTTTTTTTGACAGTATCATGCTATGTTGCCCTTGTGTTAAACTCCTGGTGTCTCAGCCTCCCTCATAACTGAGATTACACCTGCATTTTTAAAAAAAATCTGTTGGTACCTTCCAAAGCCTTTAGTAGACGATAAAGTTGAGGGTTTCAGCAGCACATTCCCAAGGCATGGATGTGTACAGCCACTTTGCTGAGTACTTATAGATTACCTGTTATGGCCAGGTGCTCAGCAGTGTAGCTGGAGAAGACAGAGATGAAGAGGCTTTGAAGGAGTTTATAGGCCAATGGGAAAGGTAGATGTGTAGGCAACTGGAAGATCCCATAAAAGAAGTGTAGACAGTTTGTGACTATGACTAGATCTTGGGTTTACTTGTTCTTACTGGACACTCCGATTCCCCAGCCCATACACATTCACGTGTATGTGTGCACATGCATACAGAGGGCTCAATACATATGTTCCAGCCCCTCTGTCGCCATGTGCACACGTGTTTCTGAGGGCCCCCTCTGAATTCCTGGGTACTGATTTCGTCGTTGAAACTCCAACATGGAGACCTGAAAGGAAACTGTTTCCTCATGGTCTGTCTGCGCCAGCCTGGACTAACCCCTGCCCTTGTCTCCTAGCTCTCCACAATCATAGACATGCTGGAAGGTGCTTTCTATGGGCTGGATCTCATGAAGCTGCATTCAGTCACCACCAAACTGGTGGGGCGGGTGGATAAGCTGGAGGAGGTAAGGAAGATTTTGGTTTCTCTGTCTTTCTCTTGATCAAGGCTAAAAGTGTCTCAACCTTCCCAAAATATTCTTTGGAAAGCCTGTGTCCAAATTAGGCTTAACCCTTTCTGTTCTTTTTGGGATGAAAACAAAAATAAAACATTCATCCAAAATTGTGACACATTGGTGGTGGTTTAGTGAATCAGTGAAATAAAACTAAATTTTTTTTCAATCTATAGGAACCATATAACCAGTATATTTTTGTTTTCATTTTGGCTTCCAGGGAGCTCAAAGCTAAATGAAATATAATGTACAATATATGTCTTAGCTCTCAGTTTTAAGGTAGCATCATCTTCCTCCTGGGAATATGGTTGCTAATTTTTTTGTGTCTTCCGTTTTGATTTTTTTAAGGTTCAAGAACATTTCTCTCTCTCTCTCTCTCTCTCTCTCTCTCTCTCTCTCTCTCTCTCTCTCTCTCTCTTTCTCTCTCCCTCTCCCTCCCTCCCTTCTTACCTCCCTCTCTCTCTGTTCTTCTTTCTCCTGTAAAAGAGATTTCTAATAAATATTGTTCCTTCCTAGACAGTTAGGTTGGGTACACCTAGGACAAATGGGCCAGTGGTATAATTTTCATAAAAATTCACCTTACTCTGACTGGTTTCAGAAAGCCAGGGTTTTTATCTAGTGGTGTGTGATGTGCTGGGAGGAGTTAAGGCCACACACATTATAACTTTGGCATTGTTTTTAAACAAGAAAATAATTTACTTACCAGACAAGTAACAATCGACATTCAACTCTATTGGTAAGAAACTTACAGCTGTGTCTTATTAACTGGCATCTAGTGTTTGGATGGATATTTGAAATAATTGCCCAATGGGCTGCTGCTTCAAACAGCAATCTATTTCTTTCATTAATTAATTAATTAATTAATTCTGAGAATGAAGATTAAACCCAGGGCCTCACACATGCAAGGCAAGCATTCTATCACTGAGCTATAGCCTCAGCCCTATTTCTTCCATTTTTAGAGCATTATTGTACGTGGTAAATTTAATAATAAATGACTGTAAATATCAATATTCTCTGTAAAAAAAAAGAGCCTTTTAAGGGTGTATACTGGAGGAACTGGGTTGCCAGGTGAATGCTGATAGATGTAAGATGTGAGAGAAGGAAGGGCCTCTAGTTTGTGGCAGAAGGAATGCCAGCAGAGGTGTCCAGAGAAGAGAGCCCCTCTCTCTCTGCTCCTAGCAAGCAGCCAGGTCTTACTTACTCCATCTGCCAGGTGCGAGCAGGACCACATGTGTATGATTGCCAAGAAAAGAGAAGGTGCACTCCTCATTATGAAAATACTTTGAAGCGATCCAACATGGCACTCGGGTTTTGAGCATGACGTTCCTACCTGGCTCTGCTGAGAGCTGGGATGAAGATGATGAAACACTGTAGCTCTGGGGACTGGTTTTGGCATCTTTCTTGTGCTCCTAAAAATGTTCCCCAAAAGTGAACCCCAGCTCCTTTTCTGCCCACCCATAGGCTTGGCCCTTTCAGTACTATGATGAGGCATTTTCTCTGGGAGGATTGGGAGGTTCACAGCAACTTCAGTTTCCAAGCTAGATGAGGGGTCCGGGCTCTGGAGCCTGAGCTTTGTGCACAGGTCAAGGTGGCCAAGAGTACCACACCCACCCCTCACCCTCTCCCCTCACTCCCCAGAGGGACTCCCTAGGAGAACGAGGTTACTGGGCATCTTGATTCTGTCCTTCCCCAGTGTTGGCATCTGGAAGGATTATTGGGAATTGTCAACACCCTCCTAATCTCAATGGACTTGCTCAGGCTTGGGACTCTTCCTCCTGTTTAAAACCTGTCTTAGTTATTTTTCTCTCATTGCTGAGACAAAATACCCAATGCCCAAAATGAAGGAAAGAAAGGTTTATTTAGCTTACAGTTTGTGGAGGTTTCAGTCCATACTTGGCTGGTTTCTGAGGCAGAGTGGCACGTGGCAGAGGGCAAACGTTCATAGTGGAAGAACACAGCAAAAACTACCAAAAGAGAGGAATGGCAGGCATGCATTGTTACCTCCCTTACATTGTAAACAGGCTACCCCCACCCAGGGGACATGTAGCACTCACACAATCTCCATGCCCTCTTCCATAGGCTCAGGATGTGTACAAAGTAAGCACCATGGCTTCTTGCTGCAGTCACTCAGCCAAACCTCGAGATTCCCTAAGTTGACACACTCTATCAACCATAATAATCCACCCTTTGTCAACTTGGCAACCAGACACATTTCTTTAAACCAGTTTCCCAATACAAAGACATTATATTACTTTAGAACCATAACATTTTGCCCCCTAAAGTCTCATGTACATCCCTTTATGCAAAAGGCATTTAGTCCATTTGAAAGAGTTGCCAAAGTCATAACAGTTTCATCTCTTCCGAGATGTAAGACAAACGCTTTAGTTACAAGCCCCCATACAAATGAAAAGTTAAACACTTCCAACATTCAACGGCACAAAATAAATATTACCATTCCAAAAGATACAAATGGGACTATAGAACATTGGGACCAAAGCAAGTCCAAAATCCAGCAGGGCTAACATTATGTCCTATAATTCCACATCCAAGGTCTGAAGCAACTTACGGTACATTATTGCTCCAAAGAGTTTGCACAAGTCTACCCCCACAGCACTTCTGGTGGTTACAGCCTCCATGGCTTCTCTCTTAGGCCTGCTTTGCTCCTTCCTTGCAGTTGTCCTCAGATGATCCACAGTCCTGGTTTTTCTAAACTTCTGAGGTCTCCAGTGCACCTTCTGCTTCACACTCACAGCTTCACACACTGCCCTCTCAGAGGCACACTGCCTGGCCTCCCAGGCCTTCTGAAATCTGGGTGGAAGCCTCTTTAACCTCAGAACTCTTGCATTTTCCTTGCACCTAAAGCCAGGGCCACCTGGATGATGCCAAGGTCCGCTGCCAGCTGGAGCAGTAGCCAAACTTTCCTCTCTCTAGGCCATAGGGGTTGAGTGCCTGGATTGCTGGGCACACTGAATCCAATTCTGAGGAACAAATTCTCTATGCTGCCTCCATTTTGAAACCTGGTGTGGCCACTGCCGTCATTCTGGAACATGGCACTCTTCGGCTTCCTTCTCAAGGCAAGGTCTCTCACCTGCAGTTTTGAGGCTGCAAAGGGTGGAGACTTGCTGCTTCTCATAATAACCTTGCACCATCTTTTCCATTCTATTGTTCTTTCTCAGCAGTAGAGATCTCTTCAGCCTTATCTTTGCAGTCCACAGCTTTACTGAAGCTTCCTTTCTGGCCAAACTCACAACATTTTAAATCATCCTACTGGGCTTTTTGCCCTTGATTCTCAATATAAATCTGGCTAAAAGCCCCCAACAATAGCCATGTCACTGCCCCAACATTCAACTGTCTTGAAATTTTTTTCCCAGATTAATCAGTTCACTGGCGCCCTTAATCTCAGTCTTAAGCAAAGTCTCTGGACACTAGTAAAATGCAGACAAACTTTCTGCCAAGCCATAACATACATCATCTGGAGTCCAACAACCAATGCAGCCCTTCCCAACAGAAACCTCCCAAACCTGGTATTTACTGGCAGGATTTCTATCAGCCTTCTGGTCTTCTCAGCTCTGACCAGAATCTCCCAGACAGAACAGCCAAAGGTGTTCTAGCCTATCTCTTTCAGGCGACATCTCCAAACCTTTCCACACTCTTCCCACAAGCCATTTCGAAAGGCTCTTGAACCACATGGTCAGGTATAGTCACAGCAACTACCCCACTCTAGGTACCAAATTCCATTTTAGTTTCTTTTCTCTCATTGCTGAGACAAAATACCCAACACCCAAAATGAAGGAAGAAAAGGTTTATTTAACTTACAGTTTGTAGAAGTTTCAGTTGACACAATGTATTAACCATAGCAAACCACTCACTGCTTCTTTCACATTGATTGAAAGAATTAAACCAAATGTGCAGTGCCCCTTTAAGTATCATATTTGTAGAGGAACAGAGGTGACAGCTACCTCTTCCTCTTCCACCTGACCTTGGCAGCTGCATGGTTTTCTTCTGTCTGGAGAACACAGCCTGGGAGAGAGAGCTGTAGGAGAGGAGCACAGTGCTCCAGAGATCAAAGTCAAGTGCTCAGTTTCAGAGGAAAACAGTGGGCCAGACTCTGTTCAAGGGCCACAGCCCATCTGCAGTCTTGTGTAGCAGCTGGCTAGGACTACGAGTAGGCATGAGTTTGCCACAGTGCCACCAGCTCATGGGACATTACCCAAAATGATCTTTAGTATATCCATGAATCAGTCTCGCTTTCTCTGTCTCTCTCTCTCTCTGTCTCTCTCTGTCTCTCTCTCTCTCTCTCTCTCTCTCTCTCTCCCCCATACTAGGGACTGAACACCCAGGACATTTGTACTGAGCTGCATCCCTAGCCCTTTTAACTTTTTTTTTTTTTTTGAGATAGAATCTTGCTAAGTTGCCTGATTTGAATTCAAACTTGCAATCCTCCTGCCTTAGCCTCTCAGAATGCTGGGATTACAAGTGTGTGCCACCTCTTTACCCAGCCCAAACTGACCATTTATTATAATAGTCTGCCATATTTATATAGCATTTTATAGTCTTTAAAGCATTCCCTATATATTTAGCCCATTTGCTTCTGTGAGCTGGGCAGGATATACGACCTAAGGATATTGATGGCTCACCTGGGGTCACAGCACAGAGAAGCTTTGGGCTGGAGCTTAAGCTTTCTGGTCCCTGGTCCAGAGCTCTTCCTAACCAACCCTACATGTTTCTTCAAATCATTATTATCTGTCTTGTAAGCATTAGTTTTTCCCAATCACGTCTTAAAAACAATAAAAGGGAATTTCTGGGCACAACTGTGGCTGTATCCCATATGTCCCAGGAAATAGGATCACAGGTGAGGGAGAATAAGTCCCTCCCAATAGGAGACTGCCCCAGGCCAGGCGGCCCAAGGTCACAGGGTGCTAAGGGCTGATGCAGCAGTCTTGGGATGGACCCAAGGGGGCCGTGGGAGGCAGGGCTGCGAGGTCTAGGACTGAGGCATCTCCGGGCTGTCTGGAGCTTGCGCTAATGGGAAAGGCAGAAAGTTGGGGAAATGGAAAAAACACTCCTTCTCCTGCCTGGCTCCACAGGAGTGGAATGAAGTGCTGCTGCTGGTCCTGGGATACTCTTGAATCCCAAAGGGAGTTCTTTGGAGGTCAGACAAAACAAGGGATGTGAGTTTGGAGGGCACTTTGCCCAGAGTCACTGCTCGGCAGCATTCTCTGGTGCACGTGTGTGCATCCACCTCGCGCACACGGAGGATGTAGGGATGGAACCGTCATTTGCAGATGAAAGGGGAAAGAGAGAGAACGAGAATCTGAACTTTTTAGAGCCTCAAACTTGGGAGCATTGCCTGCTGGGATGATTTTGGTGAAGCTTTTGTTTTAAATTAAAAAAAAACATGCAGAGAAAAATGGATAAACAGTGAAGGTACAGCTTAAAAGCTATCAAGCCAGTTACCTAGGTAACCGCCATCCAGCTCAAGACATAGGTAAATATTAACTCCACATGCCCTTTCCCACCCAGATGCCCCCACCCAACCTCTCTATTGATGTGGGTTTTCTTCATCTCCTTTACTTTTGTATAGTTTCCTCATCTAAGGGTGCATCCCTCACGTAAAGGTTTTGCCTACTTCTGCTCTTAGGATACAGAATCCTGCAGAATTGGGTGCATGTGCATGTGTTGGGCTTCTTTCACTTAATCTTATGTTCTTGATATTTACCTGTATTGTGTCTTGTTCATCCATTTTTATAGCTGTGTATTATTTTATTTTAGAAATGTACCACAACTTATTTATCTAACTACTGATGATAGAGATACAGACTGTTTCCAGGGTCCTAACTCATAATGGGCCATGGGGGTCCCTATGTAGGAACATCCCATGTGTGTACCCTGTGCATCCACACCTGCATTTCTCTGTGCTAAATAACTAGGAATGGAATGAATGAGTTGTTAATTATACTTATTTCCAATGTTAGGAGATATTGCCAAACTTTTCCCAAATGGTAAATACAAGTTTACATGGCTTATAGCAAAGGATAAAGGTTCTACATGCTTCCTCACAAATGCTTGATATTTCCAGCCTTCTAATTTTTGCCAGTTTTTTCTTTTTTGGCAGTACTGGGGATTGAACTCAGGATCTTCCACTTGCCAGGCAGGCACTTATTCCACTGAGCTATATCCCCAGCCCTTTTTTTTTTCTTTGCCAATTTGGAGGCTATCTCTCAGTAGGGCCATTTCACTGAGTTCTAAAATATTAACCTCAAAACACCTTTCCTATTCATCTGAAGGTGGCCTGAAGTCCATGATGCACCTATTTTAGAACTGATCCAGGAGGAAAAAACACCCTAGCTGGCAACAGTCCAAGAACCTTTGCTGTGGTGCCATAGACTGGCCCTGTCCCACCAGTGAAAACAACGCCAGCCTGAGGGGTAGAGTTTCATTAGGGAGTAGTTGAGCACAGACCATGGGTGCCAGGAGAGAGATGGGGATTAGATACCACAAGGAAAATGTGTAACTTCCAAAGGCAAAAGGGAACCCTGTTCATTACATACATATAAAGGATGGCACTGACTCAACTCAAGAAAAGACTTGCACCTTGAGCTCCACATGCACCCTAAGAGCCCAGAGATTTGCAGGCTGCCTAGGCCTAAAAGTACAATCTAAAAGCAGCAGGATTCAAAGCATGGGGTGTGACACCCAGGACCACATACCAATTCCAGGAGCAGATTTATTTCCAAAGCAGAGAAAAAGACAAACAAAGGGACTGGTCCTCTAGCAACAAGGCTCTGGTTAGACTTAGTCATTCCCACGAAAGTTGCAGATCTTTGTGAAGAAGCCCCCGGCTTACTGCGGGATAGCTGTAGATATCTATAAGCCTGGGATGTGCCTCTTTGCATACATAAGTCTATACGTGTCACTGCACATCTCATGTTCTTCAAATAGATACAACAGCGCAGTGTACTTTCTGCTGCTGAAGCACTGACCCTTGGACTCTCTTTTGCATCCTTCTGTTGGAAGATCCTATCTGTGAGTGAGATGGGAATCAGGGATCTGTGTGTCAGCTGAAGCCGGTTTTCCTGATAACACTGACTCCAGAGAACATTGTCTGTGATGGGTTTTCCAGACCCAGAACTGGCCCACTCCCCAGACGGTGCTGGCACAAGCATGGCTGAGGGCTTCTCCCCCAGACCTAAGGAGTTGGTAGCTTTTGTGTTTCTCCTTAGAAACCAAGATCAAAGAAGCAGACCTGACCCCAGGGGATATATGTTTCCACCATTCGTAGGAGAATGTCATTCTCATCTGTGCAGGCCTGGCAGTAAGTCAGGGGAGCAGTCTCTTTCCATGCCTCCCCTTCTCCCCCACCCTCCGTACTCCAAGTGCTCACTCTCTGTCTCCTGATCAAATCTGCCTCTGCAGAGAGTGAGAATCGTCTCACTGTTCCTGTCCCAGGTGCAGCCTTGGGACTTATCTGCCTGCAGCGTCCTCTGAAACAGCACTGGGTCAGAGGTCATGCTTCTGTCAGCTTTACTATTATTTAATTCAGTTTACATCCCAATATGAGTTCAAGCCAGTGTATGTTCCCTCCTGGGGTTATATATACTTTAGATCTAATCACCAGTGTGGAATGAAGCTTTTCTTCTTGGCTGCAGGTATAAGAGTCAGTCCTCCATCTGCTGGCCGCAGAACAGCTGAGAGCTGCCAGGATGTGAGGGAGTGGGTGGCTGTTTTAGGAAGTGAGGTTGCCCTTAATTCAGGAATCCATGAGCAGCGGCCAGGGACTTCTCTCTGTGCACTTGTCTGACTCCTCCCCAGCTTGAATCCTCAGCGGGAAGCCCAGGTCCAGTCCTCTTTGTTTCCCCGGTCCTAGCCCAGCACCTGCCATGGAAGGGGGGCTCAGCAGCTGACGGGATGGGTGAGGGATTTAACGTGGCAGCTGGCAGTGCCCTGACCCCAGGCTGGCCTGCCCATCTCTACCAGCTGTGGTCGAGTGGATTGGGCTGCGGCCAGCCTGTCTTGTATCACAGCACCATCTGTTTCCGGCTGCTCTCTCCCTCCAGCTGTCATACCGGGCCTGGGGACAGCTGTCAGCTGAGGTGAGTGTCCCGGGCTGTCTGGGCCTAGCTGTGTCCTGGAAAGCTTGGAGGGAGCAATATGAGGGATGGAAACTTTGGGCCCTCCCGCCACAGGCCCCTCACCCTGCGGGGACTGTGTGCCCTTTGCCCTCAGGATTGCCATCTGCACCGGGCTCTAGGGCACACGCGGCCATGTACCTGAGGGACTTGACTGCACAGAGCCTCCCAAGCAGACTCCTCAGATGCACTGATGTCCCTGTACCATGACTTGGGGACAGAGCCTGGCCCAGGCTCCTCCTACAGGTGCACCTTTGCAACACCCCAGCCTTCGTTCTTTCCTTCCTCCCTGCCCCAGCCTCTCCGGCCTCAGCCCTTGTCTTCTCTTCACACCTGCATTCCGTAGTCTCAAGGGCCTACCATGCTCCAGCCTCACCTTCACATCTCTGGCCCTCTCTCACGCCAGGCACCGAGCCCCGTGGTGCCGGGGCTCCACACCAGCCTGGCCAAGCTAGGTACCATCTTTCTTTCTTTTTCCAAAGGGCACAGAGAGCTCATCACCTGGTTGTGATTGTGGGTGGCTTCCCCCTTCGCCACCATGGCCAGCACTGTGCCCCACGTCTACCCCTGCCTTGGGTTCTGGTCAGAAAAACAAGAGTGCAGGGAACTGGGAGAGCTCCGCACTGTGGTCACCCTTTCCCTGGTCCTGGTGGTTTTGGTTAAGCCATGATAGAGCCTCACCTTGGCACGTATGCACCTTTTCAGGAACTAGATGTGGTCCGCATAGAGTTCACGCTGACAGCAAACAACATGGGTGTGCTGGTCAGTGCACTGGTCAACACAGTTGGTCATAACATAGCCTTTTTTTTTCAGTACTGGGGACAGAACCCTTGCCCTGTGCCCATTGCATCAGTCTATGTAGCTGGTAGGGTGGCCCTTATGGCTTATTAAAGTTGTTCCAAGTCAGACTTGGTGGTATACACCTGTATCCCAGCACTCTGGGAGGCTGGGGCAGGAAGATCCTAAGTTCAAGCCCAGGTTGGGCAACTGAGTGACTTATCAAGACCCTGTCTCAAAATAAAAAAGGGGCTGAGGATGTAGTCCATTGTGAAGGCCCTGGGTTCCATTTCCAGTACTAAAAAGAAAAAGGCTATGTTCTGACCAGCTGTGCTGACCAGTACACTGGCCAGGGCACCTGTGTTGTTTGCCAGCTATTCTCATAGTGCCGCCTATGCTACGTTCAGGTTCTCCTCTGCCCAGGCTCTCTGGTATCTGTGCACCTGGCTATTGTCAGCACTGACACCTGTCCCCACCTGCAGGGTGGGCCTGCTGTCAGCTGGTGCCCTCGGTGCCCTACTCCATGCCCCTCCCGCACACAGTGCTCATCGTGTGAGCACCCTCAGTTCCCTGACTCTGTCTTCCCCAAGGACTCAAGACAAAGTTCCTGTGTCTTGAATTGTGTCCTCCTTCTGTCTAGCCCTCTAGCTGCCTGCGCCTCCTCTTTCCTCTCCAGCCTCTTCTTCACAGTGCCAGGATCCTTGGCTGTCTGCTGCCAGATAGGTGCCTTTCCCCTCCTCCACTACCCTCCAACACCTCCCCCAGCCAAGTGGCATGTGCTAGAAGTGTCATAGTGGCAGCTGTCCCAGAGGGGAAGAGCCTGAAGCATGAGGTCATAGGTTCACCACATCCCCAGCACCTCCTGAAAGATGCCCACAAAAGGCCCTTGGTGTGCGGGAGGTGGAAGCCCAGGAGGAGTTGGGGGCTACACAAGGCTCAGTTAGAGGCCGCTGAGTGGGGGTGGCCAAAGCGAGGCAGCTGCTGCAGCTCCCCTGGGGACACCAGCTGGCCCAGCCCTGCAGGCCGATGGGGTGATGCCACCGCCGGCCTGGTGTTTGTTCAGGAGGCAGGCAGGCTTTGCTGCTCCCATGAGGGGAATAAACGATCACGCTCCTCTGGGCAGTCAGGGCCGGGCCCACCTCAAACTCTCTCTGTGGAAATTCAGAATAACAGCTCCTCACTGGAACCAGAAAGGGAGCTGGAGATTGTAAATCAGTGAGCAGGGGCCTCTGGGACCTGGGGGCAGGAGTGGGGAGCCACTCCTTAACCCACAGGGAAGCACGAGGGAACTTCACTCCTGTTTGAAGGTGAGACTTTCATTCCAGTAATATAGATGCTTAGGCCAAGCCAGCCTATCCCCATCCAAGCAACCAGCACTTTTGGGGGGCCGATACTGAGCAGCTAGTGTGAATGCACCCCAGTCCCCCTTCAGGGTGACATCACGAATCTCACTGGGGACCAGGTACCTACATCTTTCAAGCCACCCTGACTTAGTGTTTCCATGGTACTTTCACAAGTTGGTATTTTCCCTTTTGTCTGTTAACTGATTCCCTCCCATGGAGAATGATCTTCAGCAGGGCAGGACCTTGTCCATCTTGCTCACTCTTGATCGGAACACATTTACACGATGACAAACAACACATTCCCTCTCCGTGCCTGCCGGGCTTCATTATCTTAGCATGAGAGACACAGGAGGGACTTCCCTGGTATGGCTCTGAGAAGGTGCTTACAAATTATAGGAATGCATAGACCCCTTGAAGGGACCAGGAACTTTTCCTCTCAGTCCCAGGAAGATCTCGGTGCCTGTAAAATAGTCTGTCACACATTTTTGTTCCTTAGTTCCAGAAGTTGTACCCCACCCTTCCTCCATTTATAGCAGTGTTTTTCAAGCTCCCATGTGTGGGCAACACACCTGGGAATCTAGTGAAAATACAGGTTCGGTTTCAGCTGGGTGGAGAATCTGCATTTCTAGTAAGCGTCTGCATGAAGCCAGCACTGCTGGTCACGCTTTGAGTAGTGGGGATTTGTGGGAATCCAGTGTTTCTATGTTTCTCTGCATCTGTACATCCTCTTCTATATTCTGAAACCAAACTGCAAGTAATCCCTGGCCGCTCTGACACTGCAACAGCAAGCAGAAACACCAAAACGACACCCAAGAATTGGAGGCAGATTGGTTTATGTCAACAGGCATTGATTGGGATCATTCCCAGAATATCAGGCCCTGATCTCTGGTGACCTAGGGTTTTTATATGATGCATGAGCAGGAGGTACAAAGGTGAGAAAGAACATCCTGGCAGCTCTTCCAGTTAGCTAGCAGGGTGAGACCATCAGTTACAAGAGTAGATTAATAATCATCAGTTCATGAAGCTTGGTACAATGGTATGATCAGGCATCCTGCATGTCTGGTTAAGCTCTTGTGGTCACAGGGGTCAAGAAATTGCTTACAAAGCTATGAAGCAATTACAGAGCTAGGCAGTTTCAAAAGAACAAAGTTTTACAAAGAACAATTTCTCTTGTATAGTGTTTCTCTTTTAACACAAAAGGTGCTGCTGAGGGTGGCTGAGTGTGGGACCCTCCCAGCTGCTCTCAGTCACTCAGCAGGTGGGCTGGAAATTCAGGACCCGGGAAGTGGGGCGCCCGCTGCTCTGCTCTGCCACTGCTGAAAATGACTTTCAGCACATTACGTCCTTACTCTGGGCCTCAATATCCTCTCTGTTGAGTTAGGCTTGAGATCTGGGGTCCATCCCAGCCGTGACTTTCTATGAGAAGTGTGAAACACAGCACAGTCTGTGCACCTCTGTTTGCACGAACTCCTTTAATCATCACAGCTACCCACAGGGAAAAGTGCTGGCACTGTCACCATTTTACAGAAGGGAAACTGAAGCAGGGGAAGTTTCAAACTGACCTGAGATCACAGATCCAGAAGAGGAGCGATGAGGTGAAAGCCAGACAGCTCCTTCCAGAATCCATGGTCTTCACCATTGTACTTGACTACCCCTGACAACCCTACCAGGAATCACTGCACACCCATAAAACCTGGGTATTATACCCAGACCCATAAAAGTCTGGCTATTCTCAAAACAAGGCATCTTTCTCATGGACTTCAGCTCTCATAGTTAATTCTGTGCAATTTCAAGAGTCCCTTGGCCACAGCCCCACAGAACACAAGGAGCCCTACCAGGACTCAAACTCTGGCGTGCATGAAGTGCCCTAAAAATGGCACAGCCCATGGTTCTGGAGCCTGGTGAGTTTCACAAGCACCTCTGGGCAGCTCTGAACAGCCCCACAGGAGCCACTGGAGCCACAGTGTCTGGTTGTCGTGGTCTGCCCGTACACACACACACACACACACACACACACACACACACACACACGTCGCCCTGGCTCTGAGCCACTGAGGCATCCCTCTAGGACATTTGCAGCATCTTCCCCGGAGGTAGGGCTGCACCTGTCAGTGTCTGAGCTTTTGTTAGTCTCATACTCGTCTGTTCGAGAAGAGTCAGAAGCAAACTCATGCTCTGTTTTACAAGGTTACTTATCTTTCTAATCTCACATACAGCGCCCAAAGGGAAACATCAAATTGAGCATTTCAGAGGTAGTCTGGGGGCCAAAGTTGAACTGTGATTGTCGTAATTATTTCCTCATCACAGGCACACAATACCCACTTTTGGGGGGCTGATACTAAGAAAGTTAAAGGAAGAGACATTTATTTTGGTTTTACAAGTGTCTGTCCTTGCATGGTCAGTGGAAGGGGCTGGGAGGAGGAAAGATGCTCATGTCAGAGGGAGAGGAAAGGCTGAGCCAGGGAGGGAGATAAACCCTTCCTGGTTGGTGGCCAGTGACGCACCTTTTCCACCCCAGCTCTTAACACCAAGCAACTGCAGTGTCCCTATAACCCAGTGGTGGTGAACCTATGACACGCATGTTCTTTTTCAAGACAAAACATGTTAATGTTTGAGTTGTTTTTTTCCAAATGAAAACTTCAGTGTTCAGGTTTATTTGCAGTGTTGGCCCTTTATGATAAATAAGTGGGCTTGAGGTTACAGTGTGGGCGCTCATCTTGAAAAGTTTCACCATCACTGCTGTAATCCAGTCACCTTCCACAACTCCTGCCCCTGAGTGCATGAAGCTTTAGAGGGCATCCAGATATAAACCACAGCAACGTTGGATCTCAATGAAGTCAAACCTCTCTAAAAAGAACCACAGGCTAAAGGGTATCTCTAAGCCGGTCAACAAGTTTCCTTTGATTTTAATCAGTTCCATGCAACTTATGCAGGGAGCTGCCTCCAGCCCATGTCGCCCTGCTCGGAACTCCCTCAGCCCCACGTGGGGCACTCACAGGTCCTGAAGTGGTTGGGACTGTCCCCAGCTAAAGTTGCCATCTTCCCACTCTGCCCAGGACAAGAGCCCCAGGGGCATCTGGAGCCTTCCTCTCTGCCACTTTGGACCTCCAGCACTTGGAAGGACTCCCCCATGCAGGCTGACTGAAATGCGGCTTTGGTCTCTTCTAGTATGAAGCAGGTCTGGAGAATGACACATGTACCAAATGGGTCGTTTATGGCAACATTTTTATGGGTACATTAGAAAGTTTGAAGCCAATGTGTCAGTTTTCTATGTGTGATTGATGAAGAGTCTGTGCTTATTAGAAAAAACAAACTAAAATTATTTGGCTGCCTCTTATAAAATTGCTTAGAAGACCCCTATTTTATATCAGGTAAGTGACCAATTCACATGGCTAAGAGAAAATAATGTTTTGTCATGTTCTTCATCACTGGGCAAAGGCAGACTGTACCAAATAACGGAAAAAGAGCCAGGTGTCCTGTTTGGGGTGGTATTATAAGAAAAGCCTTGGTAGATTGGACAGTATTTCCAGCAGTGGGTCATCCTGGAAGTGGGCAGAGATGCTGCCTGAGGGACCTCGCACTGGTGCTGGCACACATCTTGGCACACACTTGGGCCAAGTTTCTCAGCGTATCTGTTGTGCCTCTGTGCTCCAGGGTTACCACCAGTAGCTACCTCCTGCTTACCTCCAAAGCATGTTAATGGACCCTCTTTTTTCTTCTCAGGAAGTTTCTAAAAATCTCACCAAGGAAAATGAACAAATCAAAGGGGACATGGAAGAAATTCGAACGGAGATGAACAAGCGTGGCAAAGAGAACTGCTCTGGTCACATCCTAGACAGCATGCCGGACATCCGTGCAGCCCTGCAGAGGGACGCAGCGGCTGCCTACGCCCACCCCGAGGTACAGCACCAGCTTCCAAGGGCCTCATGTCACAGTGCCCTGAAGCGCTATTCCAGCATCTCTCAGATGCATAGAGCTTTTCGGGGTTCAGTACTTTCACAGTCATGGTCTCGTTATATCTGTCAGTAGTTCTATAAGTGTAATGGAAAAGACTTGGCTGTATTTTACTGGAAGCCCAGAGAGTCTCAGCGAATGTTAAACTGGGACTGAAATCTGGATTTTCTGAGTCCCAGCCCCACTGTTTTCCTGAGATCTCATCGTGCCATAGTGAGCAGCCTTGCACTTGTAAAGAAGGACACATGTGCTTCCCTGTCTAAATTCTCTCCTATTGCCCCAGCATCATTAATAGTATCATTTTCTCCTCTTGGAGATGTCCCACCTTGGAAACAATAAGTAATGTGGTCCTCCTAGGAATAAGGGGCTTAGTCTTTTACTGCACACTTTCATCAGAAACTTTTCACCACTAACCTGTGTGGTCTTTAGCACAGCTCTCAAAGGCAGGCTAGACAGAGCTCAGTACTCCCATTTAAAGCTGAGGACCCAGATCTGGTGATGCTTATGGTCTCTGGTTCATTTTGGAAGTCTCTTCCCACCCAGTTGTTTCTCTGGCATAAAGCCCCTTGCGTGAAATCGAACAATCTAATGTAATTTGAATGATGGCAAAAGACCTACTTGCTTAAAAATGGCTCCCATATGCAGGCATGGGGGCCTAGGCCTATAATCCCAGCACCCTGGTAGGCTGAAGCAGAGGGATTGCAAGTTTGAGCCTACCCTGGGGGCAACTTGGTGACTTAGTAAGACCCTGCCTCAAAAAATAAATTTAAAAAGGGCTAAGGTTGTATGTCAGTGCCTATTTCTTTTGCCTGAAGTTACTACTTAGTTATGTTTACATATTGATGGTTAAATGTGTTACCTTATACTGGCTTATTCAGTAAACTGATGGCTAAGAAATAGACGCTGATTTGAAAGATAATCAAAAAGTGTGGAAGAGAGAACAGGTGAATCTTGTGGCAGAAATGGAAGAGTTATGGAGAAGCATTATGAAAGGGGCCTCTGGGCAGCCAGAGGACAGCGGCCTTTCAGAAAGGCCTTGCATACTTTAACTGCTTACTAAAGGTCTGTGGCAGGTGGCAAAGCTGTAGCACACAGGTGTCTGGAGTGTGGTTCCAGGCTGAAGGGACCCCTTCAGCCTTAGGCAGTTGCTCTGGGTGTGGGTTGAGCAGGCCCTGGTTCAGTTAGAGTCCCTGAACTGGTTTCAGGATGTGCTGTAACATAATGTGTTAGTCAGCTTTCTGTTATTGTAAGAAAATATTTGAGATAGTCAACTAAAAAGAAGAAAGGTTTATTTTGACACTCAGTTTTAGAGGGTCCCATCTATGGTTGGTTGACCCTATTGCTTTGGGCAAGGAGTACCTGGTGGGGCAAAACTTCATGGGGGCCAGGAAGTAAAAGAAAAGAGGAAAGGGAAGGATCCCAATATTCTCTCCAGGCACACCCCCAATGACCTCACTTCCTCCCACTAAGCCCCACCTCTTAAAGGTCCTACCACCTCCCAATAGCTCCATGTTCTGGTAACCAGTCCTTTAACACATAAGCCTTTGGGCAATGTTCCTAATTCACATTACAGCAGGAAGCATGGCTTTCTGGGACTCTGCTGCCTTGGTCACTATGAGTTGAGGTAAAGAGGAAGAAGACTCAGATCTCCAAGCAGACAGCAGTAGTGGGTTTAGAGAATCTTGGGCATTTGTGTTGTGAAGGCAGATTAGGCCTTTGAAATGACAAGCTCTAAAGAGTCTTGGTGTCTGTGCCTCTCCAATATGTAACTCCAAATAAAAATAATCCCAACCATAAAATAAGTGTAGGGAAGGACAGTCATTTCCTGGATTTTCCCATGATGATTGCTGTGATGCTTTGTTGGGAATATTGTTTACTTTCAGAAATTATGTTTATTCTTCTTGTTGGGTGTCTCCAACTCACTTGTTAGTGAGCATGTGTTTAGTCTGCTTGGTGGGTCACTCCTATGGACGTCTGAGCTCATAACTGAAGAGCCAGAGAACAGAAGGGGTGTGAGGTACCCGTTCAGCACACCTAGGGCCCAGCATCTGGTATCACATCCATCTGGCCCCCTGAGCTTCCATCTGCCCTCTCTGGCTTCCAGTTTCCCAGTCGGCCTGGTGGAGAACTTATCCGTGGTCTTGATGACACATTCTGTGGTATGTTCAGGAACTCAGCTCAGATTTCCTGAGGGCAAACAGCAAACCAAATCAAACACACCAAACTCTCTTTCTCCTTGCTCAGCAAAGTCCTTTCCCCTCCTCAAGCCCCATCCAGCACAGTGCTGAAGTTTGCACAATCCGCCCAGACCAGACTGGTGGGCTGCAGAGGGGAAGTGGTGCAGGAGGCCCCAGGGAAGGTGCTTCCTCTCCTGCCACGGCCGTCTGTCTCTTCTGTGAACCCCATTGTGGAAAGGGGGTGATGGGTTTGGTTGTTTATGTTCAGGGTTCTTGGAATGGCAAATGGTAATTTGTAGGAGGCCTCTCTCCAACATGGCCTTTGCCTGGAGGGTTGGCAAGGGGCGAGGGCCTGGTTGGGAGTGGAAAGGGCTGGGTAGGAGTGCAGACTCTTGATGCCAGGAGCTGAAGTCATGCAACAGACTCTGGGATGAACAGAGGGAGGAAATCAAAGCCCAGTGTGGGCTGCTGCCGCCCAGTGCAGCCTGTCGCCAGTGAATCCCAGGAAATTATATGTTCTCTGGCAAAAGCTGTCCATGGTCTTGCTCCATCCCCTTGGCTGGGACAAAAAAACTGCCATTCCCACTGTCCCCTAGAGCCTGGAACTAAAGACAGTCCCTGGGGTTTGCCACGAAGAAATGACAACTGGCTTCTGCAATGTGGCAGGAAACCAGGGTGCCGCAATTAAATGCCCCTCCAGTCTGAATCAGGGCTTCGGCTGGGCCTGTCGCCAGCCTCCCAGGCAGCTGTTTCCACTGGGCTTTGAGGGATCCCCTAAGTCTGCTGGGCAGGGGCCAGGCCACAGCCCTGAGGGCGTGGAGATGGAGGAAAGCTTTTGGATGGCAAATGACTGAGTCCCGTGGCCATGGCTGTGGGCAGTGTGGCATGGTATAAGGAAGAGCACAGGCCCTGAAGGCAGCAGCACTGGGCCTGCTTGATGGCTGTGTGACTTAATAAATGCCCATCTACTGTATAATTTAGGGACTTTAAATTACTAAACAAGGGATGGGAATGTGGCTCAGAGATAGAGCACTTACCTAGTATGGGTGAGGCCCTGGGGTTGGTCCCAAGCCCTGAAAGAAGAATTGCTCAATGTCTCTGAACCTGTTTCTTCATCTACAAAATGTGGATAATAATATCTACCATACCCCATTGATGTAAGGTTTAAAAATAAATGAAAGGGACATGGGTATCCTAGGGGCTCCCAGGGCCACCACTTCTTCGGCATAGCTCCTGGGCCCCAGTCCTTGGAGGCTGGCAGAAAGGTTTCTCTGCTTCCTGGGAGTGTGTCGTCACTGTGCACTGAGATAGTGGTGTACATGTTCGGGAACACACCATCTGCACAAATACCATCTGGATAAACTCCGGTCATGGGAAAATAAGTATAGACTTGGGGGAGTGGCTGGGAACAAGGCCTGTGGGTTTCTCCAGGCTCAGTTTTAAAGGTCAAAACAAGAGCCTGGTTTGCTTTGTTCCGTGCTCAATCAAGAAGATGGCCAGGCTCTCACGGACAGCCTGAGGCCGTGCTGTGCCTCAGGCCACCAGTCATCCAGGGACCTGGGGACCTGAGCTCTGTTCCTGGGTAGATTTCCCCAAGCTCTGGTATGACAGGACTTAAGGGAGCTCACCTGCCTCCTCCTGGTAAGAAGGGTTTGGGGGTTGATGGCTTAGGGGGCTGTAGGAAGCCACTTTTTCTTCCTTCAGCCATTGGAGTCTTCAGGACAGCAGGGCTGGGCCACATCCTTCTCAGGTTCCCACATGTCCCTGACCGGCCACTGCTTCTCAGCAGCCTGCCCATCTGTAGGGTGGTCCTCACTTTGAGCCCAGTCATCTCACAGGCCATGGGCCTGCATTCCTTTCCCTGAGAGGTGGGCAGCTGTAATCCCAGGCTGGAAGTGTGACTGAATAGCCCAGTTCAGGACCCAAAGACCTGGGCATGCTGTGGACACAAGAGGCCAGTTCTTGGGCAGCAGCTCTCTGAAAGACAAAGCAGACCTTCTACACAACCAGCACTGTCATGGTGACATTTTCAAGATACTCAGATAGCAAGTCATGGGCTGACGACTTGAAAGCATCATTTGATTTGCCAGAATTCCAGAAGTGTGACCTTAATTCCAGCTACTTGGGAGGTTGAGACAAGAGGATCACAAGTTTGAGGCCAGCATGGGCAATGTAGTGAGACCTTGTATCGGATTAAAAGTAAAAAGGGCTGAGACCGCAGCTCTGTAGGAGGTTGTAGCTCACCTGGATGCATGAGCCCCGGGCTCCATTCCCTGGTAAATACACAGATCAACATGAGGGCACATCCGGCCGGGGAATCAAAGATGACCTGGGTCTCTGCTCTTTCAAGTTCTCACGGTACATGCACAGCAGTTGAGGAGAGGTGCTACAGTAGAAATGCAGCTTGATGTCTGGTGGGTACTGTGTTTGGCTTTGAGTAAGGGGCCCAGAGACAGTGCTTCATCAGTGGGGAGGTCTATTGTTCTTTTACAAAGCAGAGCTCCATGATTAGCTTGAGACATGGTGACTCCCATCCTCAAAATTCCCTCATGGTCACAAGGTGGCTGTTCAGTTCCAGCAATTGTGCTCACTTTCGGAGCCAGGAAATGAGGGAAAAGAGCAAAAGATGCCTCCCAGCATCGTAAGTGCTGCTTTTAGAGAACTTCTCCAAATTTCTACTACCTTCTGCCTGTACCTCACTAGCTAGAAATCAGTACACATTCATGCCCATCAAACCCGTGTCTGTCAGTGAGGAACGAGGGGCAGAGATATTTGGGAAGTCGGAAGTGTCTGCCACAAAGAGAAGGGTGCAAAAGCTCTAGGAGTATTTCCTTGGGAACCTGAGATTGTAGCTGGGCCTGGAGAAACGAGGAGATTTTGGTAAAAGGCTTTGTACAGGATATAATGGTTTTCCAGACAAAAACAGCCTGAGTAAAGATCCAGCTGCTCAGGAGAGCCAAGAGGTCCAGGAGTGAGCTGGACTACCAGGGCGTGGGGAGAGCAAGACAAGAGGATGACAACCAGGCGTGGTGGCACATGCCCACAATCCCAGCAACCAGGGAGCTGAAGCAGGAGGATCCCCATGAGTCTGAGACCAACTTAAGCCACATAGTAATTTCAAAACCAGCCTGGACTACATAGTGAGACCCTGTTTCAAAAACTGAAAGTGGGGGAGGGTGTGTGGGTATGCAGAGCTGGATCTAAGTCAGAGCTCTGATCACCTGGCCCAAGATTTTGGACTTTATTCCTCTGTTCTGCACATTGGAGAGGGGTTTGGGGGATAGAGTAATGTGTGTTTTAAAAAGCCTGAGCAGTCAGGCTTCATCTCAAGGTGATGGGCACTTTGGTTGTCAGGGTTCATGGCCCACCTGGCACCCTTTCCTTCACACTGGGCTCACTGGAAGCATCTTATATCTAAGTCACCCAGGAGTCCTAGGCCTGGGTTAGAGCCAGGAAAACAATAGCACACTCTGTGCAGAGTAGTGTCAAGATCAGAGACACTGATGCTAAAGCCAGACTGCCTGGGTTCAAATCCTGCCTCTGCCATTTACCTGTTGTGAGACCCCTATGGGGTAGTTTATATGCCTCTGGGTGCCTCTGTATCCTTGACTGTACATGAGCATGATCAACAGGAGTCTGCTGCATAGGGCTGATGCAAAGTTTCCAGTAGCCCACACATGTTCACGTATGCAAAGCACCGAGGCTAAGGTGCTCGAGGGGGCACCCTCGAGGGTGCTGCTGTTGCTAGCATGGCTTCTCCGTGGCCACCCTCTCTCTGACCAGTGACCTGACCTTCCTTTGTGTTCCCTCCTTGGAGCAGTACGAAGAGCGGTTTCTGCAGGAGGAGACTGTGTCCCAGCAGATCAACTCCATCCAGCTTCTGCAGACGCAACCCCTGTCCCCGCCCAAGGTGGTGAAGCCACTGCGACCCCTGCGGAGGCAGGTCCACCTGAGGGGCCAGCCAGCCTCCAAGCCCACCATCATCCGGGGTATCACCTATTATAAAGCCAAGGTCTCTGATGAAGAGAATGACATCGAAGAGCAGCGTGAGTTGGGGCCCACAGAGGCCAGGCAGGGAGGGAGTTGCCATCTGGACCACATGGAGAACAATTGCCCAGCAGCCTTCCCTGGTCTGATTCCTGCCATGGCCCCACACTGTAGAGTTAGAAGTTATGCACAGTTATGGTGTGTTTCCTTATACCTTGCTGAGTGGCCTTCCTTATACCCTCTCTGGGCTTGCTGAACCAAGCAGCAGAGCTGGGACGAGCAGGAAGGGACTTCAGTGTCCTCTAGTCTGGTCCTCTGTTTGCAGGGGCATGGAGAGAATCATGTGCTCAGGTCCACATGGCAGGCTTCTGCCTCCTGTTCTTTCCTCCAATCCCTGAGATGTCTGTGTCACCAGCATCTCCCCTTGTGTTTCACGGAACATATATTAGCCCTCTCCTCATCATTTATTGGTTTTATTTATTTTTTATTTTGAGACAAGGTCTCAATATGTTGCCCAGGCTGGACTTGAACTTGCAACCTTCCTGCTCCAGGCTACCAGTGTGCTGGGATTACAGGCGTGTGTCCCCACACTCCGTTCTTCTCAGCCTTCTTGACTGTCCTTACCCTACTCTGCTTTTCCCCCACAGCATCTGAAAACTGCAGCCTATCTATTGTCTGGTGTCTCCACCCCTAGACAGAAGCTCATGAGCTCAGGGGCTGTTGCTTTGCCCCCTGTGTGGTATGTTGGTCAGATGAATGGGCTGGATGCTGAGCTTCTTTCCTGGACACCAGGTTCAGAGCCTAGGCTTGCACCTCCCACCAGGACCCAAGCTCTGGGGGGAATATGGGGCAGTCTGTTCAGAGAGACCTTCCAGGAAATACAGTATTCTTCCGTCCATGCTCCATGTCATCTCTTCTAAATCCCAGCTGCGGTGCATCTCCCAAGCAGGCCACCAAGTCAAGGGCAGGAACCTCTTTTTCCCACTGGTCACCAGACATTTTGGCCAAGCCAGCCCTCTCCCCATACCACCAGTGACCCTTGTGTTTCTTCCACAGAAGATGAGCTTTTCAGTGGTGAAAATGGAGTGGATTTGCTGATTGAAGACCAGCTCTTGAGACATGATGACCTGCTGACCAGTCCCATGCAGAGACCAGGAGCCACCCACCACAGTGCTGCTGTGACAGCTGCCCCAAGTGTCCAGACCATGCCCCAGTCCTCAGCACCTGCCACGGACCCTACCCTCCAGGATTCAGTGGGACAGCTCTCACCAACACTCCAGACCACCTCAGTGTTCCCAGATTCCATGAGGGAACCACCTTCTGCTCAGGTCCTTTCCACCACCATGGCCCACACAGCCACTCAGCTACCTCCCACCTCAGCTGCTCCAACCTCAGCGACTCCTGGAGATGCACTTGATGAAGCAATGTACATAGCTCCTGTGCCGCCCACCATGGTCAGGACAGACTTGCTGGGGAAGGATGCAACCGCTGGACAGGGGACAGCCCCAGCCAGCCCTACCCTGACACCTGAGGAAGAAGATGACATCCGGAATGTCATAGGTGAGTTCATCCTGCCGTCTCCTGGTCTCCTGGGTAGCTCAGGTAAGAGACTGAGCCAGGAAATTGTTTGAAAGAAGGAGATGTCAGATGCCCAAAGATCTTCATCAAGAAAGACAAGAGGGTGTAGCTCTCGATGGAGAGCTTGTCTGGCAAGTGCAGAGTTCTGGGTTCATCCCCAGAACTGCAAAAGCAAAAGCAAGTGAAACAAAAAGAAAAGCACATGGAGTTATACCTTTGACCAATAATTAGTGTCAATATCTAGGGGTTATATTTTTAAAATGTGCCCAGGACAATGGTGGAAATCTCCTTTTTGAATATGTAAATGAATGGAACCAAGGCCTCATTGATGTCCTTCAGTTTTCCATAAACATTTATGGAACAGGCTTTGCAGGTGGGAATCAAAGTGTCTACACAGTGATCACGTTTTCGTTTTTTTTTTTTTTTTTTTTTCCGGTACCGGGGATCGAACTCAGGACCTTGCGCTTGCCAGGCAAGCGCTTCTGCCACTGAGCTATACCCCCAGCCCCGATCACGTTTTCTACAGTAAGTTCATCAGGCCAATGAAATACTAAAGGGTTCCCGCAGGGGGACTGTCCCAGGATCATACGAGAGTGGGAACAAAAGGATGAGAATCAGTGCAGTGGGCCCTAGTGCAAAACCTCCGGAGGTCCAGCCCTGGAGAACATAGAAACGCTATGGCCTCCTGTGACAAATGCTGTCACAGAGAAGTAGGGAAATAGTGAAATGAGAAAGGGAGTACGATGATGGTCTGGTGGCCAGGAAGGCTGGGGGATGTTTGTAAAGGAGATACATGAGCTTGATTTTGAAGAATGGATGGGATCTTTCTATGTGGGGAATGGAAGGCCTCTGACCTTTAGATCTAAAGGAATACTGTGTGTTGCAGGTGCATGGAGGACACAACCCTGCTCTATGCTGGGTGCCCCATGACTGCAAGGTGACTCTGAATAAAGGGACTGAGGGGGAATGGATGTACTTACAATATCTCTTCCAGAAAGAATTAAACCAACCATTTATTAAGTCACCACTGAGAGTGACTAAAAAAGAAAAAATACTATTGAATAATCATTTTATCAAAATACATATTGAAAAACACACTCACTTTGGGAGAGGACATGATCTGCCTCATTCAGATCTTTCCTGTTCCTCAGTTTCTGTTCCCTTGGCTGCTCTGTTCCCAGTTCTTTGGAGAAAGTGGCAGCCCTTGCCAGAGATAGGGTGGAGGAGCATGTTCCGGGAGCCACCAATCCAGGTGTAGCCTGGTCTCTGCCACTGACAGCTGTGTGACCTTGGCCAAATCTCTGCCTTTCTCTGGTCTCAGCTGAAATTAGAAATTTTCTAAGGACCATGTCTTCCATTGTATCCTCTAGTGTTCTGCAAGAAGTTTACCAGGCCTTCATCTACCAAGGGATACTCACTGGATGAAAAATCCTGCAGTAATGGCTGAGCAGGGGAGTAGCCAGTAAGAGGAGCCTAGGACCACTTCTCCTAAGCACTGGGCTGGAGGACATGGAGCAGGAAGACAGTCCTTCCTTGGACCATTGAGGCTGGGTAGGCACAGGAGAGTGTTTTAGTTTCTTTTCCTTTTATGGAGACAGAAGGAAGCCAGAGCAGGTTACTTCTCCACCTTGCGGGTAGGCAATAGGTCCTGCATACCCTCTGCAGAGCACTCTTAGGCTGAGCCAAGGCTCCTACTTCCACCCCAGCTCCAGGCAGCCTTGGAGCACAGCTCCTGAGTCTTGTACACCACCCCATCCTCTGCTGTGGTGTGAGCTCCATGAGTCCCCATATGGCCCTTCAGCTATGATCACCTTTGGATGGGAGGAAAGTTCCTCTTTATCGTTAGAAATCTGCCCCGCCTCCCATCATAGGTAACTGGAAGACAGGCGACCACCTCCTCCTAGGCACCCACACCCAACCTCTGCCTGTCTGCCTCCCCTGGACTTGGCTGTCAATGAGCATTGTTTCTGACTCGGACCTTTCCAAGGTTCATAGGACTCCAAACAGAAAAACTCCAATGTTTCTCTAAAAGACATTTACTTGGTGGTGGGAGCTGGGGGACCAGGATACGTTTTCTCTTGTTGGTCGGCATTATCCCCAGCTAGAATCATGGCCACACAGAGGACATCAGGTTCCTTAAAGACTAGGTGGTAGGGTTTTCTGAAAGAGCTGGACTCCTCTCTCTCGCTTCTACTCAGAAAGAGTCTTGGATGTGGCCACAGATGCAGTGTTTCCGTCAGATACCAAGGGTGGGACTGGGGTGGCACAGACAAGAAAGATCTGGTTGTGTAAGCAGTGTGGAATTTTGATGAGTTTGTTTTGGGGAACCATATCATTTATCATTGTCAAGTGCCTCTGGCAGGCTGCTGATAGCAAGAATGGCGTTTCCGTTCTGGAACCTTCTCTACAGACCCCCTAACTTGGCTGTGTCTGGCCAAGGGAGACCGCGATGTCGTGACATCTCCCAGTTAAGTAAGACTCATTTGGATGAAGCAGACACAGGCCTCAGACTTGCTGCTGGGGAAATGTTTGCTGCTTGATGGCTGTTCTGACTTTAGAGCTCAGATGCAGTTTTAAATGGGGCTGCCTTTAAAAGGGATCTTGTATTCTGTCATATTCAGGCCTTGATTTTGTTGCCCACGCTGGGTTTGTCCTAAAATGCCTAAGGTTACTCTTGGAGGAATTTTAAATCCTCAGAAAAATTCCAAACATAAGGAGATTAGAATTCAGTTTTAGTTGTGCAAACAAACCTTTGGCCACAGCATAGCTCCAGGACAGGAGGAGGAGAGATGGGCAGTGCTGGAGACAGGAGCTGGGCTCCAGGAAGCAGGGATGAGCACGGATGTGGCTCCCCTGCCCACACCCAGGCTCACGGGGTGGTTTGCTGGGCTGTGTGGTCACAACTCAGCAGATTCCCAAAGTTTATCAGGGACAATTCTCAATGTGAGTTTTAGAAGGGACTGGTTTGAAGGCAGGAAGGGACAAAGAGGCCAGTGAGTTTATGACAATACCAGAAAAAGCCAGTTTCACATTTTAATCTAGGAAATACTGGGATCTGAGAAGAATGTCTCCCCTACAAAGCACACAGTCTTAGCAACCCTGAGGCTTGACTGGCGGGGGTGGGACAGCCAGGCTGGCCTAGATCAGAAAGGACAAGGACGTTGACGGGGTGGGGGCAGCACTTTCCAGAGACTCCACAGTACCCAGCCTCTTCCCATCATCCAATCAGTGTGTGTCAAGTCTGGACAGGCAGCTGCCCGCCCACTCACAGCCCCCCAGGCCCCTGGAACTTTGGTTGTCTGCTAGCCTGAGCCCCGGCCCTAGACGCGAGAATTTAGAGCAGACACAGACCAAAGCCTGAGTCTCTCAGCAGAATAAGGACTCACCGTAATTCGCTCAGCTGAGTGACCTCCCAACAGAGATGACAGTGAGAGGCTGGGTGGGCAGAAGGAGGGGAAGGCCACAGACCAGGACAGGGCAGAGCCAGATGCAGAGACTGAGGGTGTGAAAACAACGCACAGAGTAGGTCAGAAGAGCACTGAGAGCGGTGGCTGTGTGGGGAGAGCAGCGGCTGTGTGGGTGCTGCTGGCCTCAGGACCCAGGAACAGACCCTGGGGTCAGGGCCATCCCGGACTTGCTTGCGAGCCGTGTGTGTGAGATCAACACAGAAATATGGTTTCACTCTGGGGGTGAGCTCAGGGGTGAGGGAATGCACAGGCTGCTGAGGGATGTGGGGAGCTCCAGGCAGCCTGGGACGCTTCAGAGTCCCAGTGCTGGCAGAGCCATCCTGAAGGACAAACGGAAATGAAGGACAAAGGGAAATGGTGTTGCAGTGAGAAGGACCAGAGCCAACAAGAGCACCTGAGGTGAAACAGCACAGGAGGACCGCTGCAGAGTTTACAGGGCAGGGTGCCAACGAAGAAGCAGGGAAAGGACTACTAAATGCACATAAAGCTTCCTTCACTCTCCCAGGGGGAGGGGGCCTGTGTCTTGCCTCTCCACGCCATGCTTTTTTATTTGCTTTTTCGTGATAGTGTGAGTAGAAAAATACTAAAACTTTAAACTACTAGCATGAATTTTACCATTCATCCTTACATGGTGCAATGTCAGTTTTGTTTAGTTTTTTTTATTTTGTTTTGTTTTGTTTTGTTGCAGTACTGGGGATTAAACCCAGGAGGTGCTGAACTATGTCCCTGGTGCTTTTTATTTTATTTTGAGACAGGATCTCATTGAGTTGCCCAGGCTAGGTTTGACCTCATGATCCTCCTGCCTTAGCCTCTGGAGTATTATAGCTGCGTGTGATTATAGATGGGTGAACACTGCCATGCCTGGCGTACATGTACATGCTCAGGGCTAACATGATGTCTTTTAACTTGCATGCAGAATTCACATGACACAGTTCATATTCCAGGGCCCACATGTATACTCGTAGTTTGTTCTAACCAGTCCAGTGCTTCGCTACACACAACTCACCCGTCATTCCGGTCTCACTTGATCCATGCAGATTGACACACATGCCCTCCTGCTACTGAGGCAGGAAAGACTAAAAGGAAAAGCATCTCTGGGTGTGCCCTGTCTTCCTTCTCTTCTGCATCATGCTCGACCTGATGTCTAGTGAGAAAGGGCAGGGTCCTTTTTTCTACTTTCCAGCCAAGCCCTGGTTGGCTGTGAATGTGGTTCAGAGGCCATGCATTGTGCTCAGCTCGCGTCTGCTGAGCTCTCTGCCTGAAGATCCCCTCAGAATCCCATGTCCAGTGGTCACAGCAAATCCTATATGCAGACGGGGGCAGGAAGACGGACACGGGTACCTCACATCCTCCTCTGTTCACCCTTGTCCACTGTCCCGTTACACTTCACTTACAAAACACAATTCCGAGAGTAAATAAAGAATTTTAAGATAACAACAGGAGAGCATTAAACCACAGACAAAGCCTTCTGAGAGGGGGTGACTGCCCAGGTCAGACTCCTATGAAGCCAGCCCTGGGTGTGGCACACACACGGGGACACCCAGTCCATACAGCTAGCGGGAGATCTGGGTCAGATTCATCCCAAGAGGGTTCTCCCAGTCTGCAGTTTGATTGCTTTTGGCCCTCTGCTCCTGCAGTCCCTGAGACTCTGGTGCCACCTGTTCTCTTTCTGCCTGGCCCTTGGAAGCACTGAGGTGAAGAGGAGAGAAGGGAGTGTGTGTGAAGAAGGGGACATCGGGATGACCCAGGTTTCCGGCTTAATTAGTGGGTAGTGATCTCCCTCTCCCTCTCCCTCTCCCTCTCCCTCTCCCTCTCCCGGTACTAGGGATTGAGTTCAAGTTCTTCACACTGAGCTACATGCTCAGCTCTTTAATTTTTTTTTTTTTTTTATTTTGAGACAAGGTTTTACTATGCAACAAGTTGTCCAGGCTGGGCTCAAATTAGCAATCCTCCTGTCTCAGGCTCCCAAAGTGCATGCACCATCATGCCTGACTCAAATGGATTTCTTTGTTTAACTCATCAAGTTTGAGGAATCAGGAGGACTCCCAGGAGTACTTCAAGTAGGCCATTAGAGATCTGATGCTTGGACACAAGACCAGTGCTACAGTTAGTAGTAAGAGCTGAACTTGCCCGGTGAGTGTCAGGGGACAGTGAGGAGAGGAGTGTAAGTGAAGCTCTGGTGCGTAATATCGGGAAGGGAGCACAGGTAGCTGGGGAGCTGGAGAAGCTGTGGCTGGGGAGCAGGCAGGGACCTGAGAGAGTGGCAGGTGTGTGGAAGCTGAGCAGAGGAGACCCACCCGCGCAAGTGTGGGTCCTGGGGCGGCCCACAGTTTCTGACCCGAGGGGAGTCTTGACTGGAACAGGAGGCTGAGAGTGCGTCTCTGTAGGCAGTGCTAGGGGATGGAGCATGCGGGTGTCACGAGCAACAAGGGGCACCCTGCAGAGACATGGGCCACGGCAGCGTTCACCCGTAGACATGTTGGTAATGTTGGCAGTCACCGTCACCACTGTCCTTGTCATCCCTGCTCGGGGGGGGGGGGCACCCAGAGGAGTCACAGACAGCACTATTCTCTGTGCAGTTCCTCTGAACTGCTTCCTGTGCTGCTGACCTTGACCTTGAAGAGGAGACAACACGCAGTGCTGATGTCTGCTGCCAAGGGCAGGAGCCTCTGACCCACCCAGGCCTCCTAGGGCAGGGTGATGTATCTGGACCCCATGGTCTGGACCTCCTCCCTTGCTCCTGTCTTGAGGCTCTTGCCTTGGTTCTGCCATTCCTGCCCGGGCTCATCCACCCTGTGTGACTCCATCTCGGGCCATGTAGAAATACATCCCGAGGTCCCAGGCACAGGGTCTCTGGGCCTGCAAGCTAGGCTCCCCTATTCCTACTAGGAAATAAAGTCTCCTCCTCTAGCCCCAGAAGCTGACTCCATCTGCATTAGTTTCCTGTGCCTCAATTTGCCATTAAGTCTTTGGCTAAAAAATGACAGAAATTTACTGTCTTAACAGTTCTGAAAGTCAGAAATCCAAAATTACAAATTTACAGGGCTAAAAATTCATGGTATCAGAGGCCTGGTGTCTTCCAGTGGCTCCAGGGGAGAATCCACGTCTTTCCTTCTCCAGCTTCCTGTGTCTGCCAGCATACCTTGGCTTGTAGCCATATCAATCCAGTCTTTCCTCCTCATCACATCGCCACCTCCTCTTCTTTTGTTTTTGTTATATTTTTAAAATTTATTTTAAAGACAAAAGAATGGAGACATATGAACCAGAAAAGCCATAAACAATACAGAAAATACAAAGTTATACAGAATATAGTAGGGAATTACCACTGGATGTTGTATTCCATAGTTATCTTCACATTAGTTAACACAAAAACATCAAAGGAAATACCAAATTATAGAGAAGATAGTAGGGAATTTGCACTGGATGCTGTATAATATAAGGTTATCTTCACTTCTGTTAATACAAAAACGATTGAGGAAATACAGAAGTATAGAGAAAATAGAAGGGAATTAGCTCTGGATGCTGTCCTATATAATGTTACCTTCACCTTTGTTACTCAGTTACACAGATGATGGCCCATTTGATCATCAATTTTTCTCCTCCCTCATCTCCGTTGCCCTACCACTCAATCAGTCATCTTCCCTGTGATAATAACTGTACTCCTGGGTTTATCTATATCCTTGGACTCCTCTTCTGTGGTCACATCTCCTCAGGCCTCCCTGATAAAAGAATACTTGTGACTGCACTGAGAACCCATCCAGATAATTCAGAATACGCTCCTCGAGAGTCTTTACTTGGGCCGGAGGTATAGCTCAGTGACACAGGCACCTGCCTGGCAAGCGCAAGGTCCTGAGTTTGATTCTCAGTACAAAAAAAACCCCCAAAACACCACATACCCCCGTCTCTTCCCCTCCTCTCTCTACTATTTTGCCCAGGCTAACCTTAACTTCTGATCCTCTTGCCTCAGCCTCCCAAGTAGCTGGGATTACAGGGGTGCACCACCATGCCCAGCTCTCCCAAAGACTGAGATCACATCTGCCCAGGTTCCAGGAATTAGAGCCAGGTATCTTCAGGAACCATCACTCAGCCTACTGTGCCATCTACAGGATGGATTCTCCAAGCTCTCTTGTGATGTAGACAGAGCAGGCACTATACTTGTTTGACTGCTAGGAAATCAGTTCCATGACTTTGTGGAGGCAAGACAGACTTTGGAGTCAGTATAGGGCCACAGCAAAGACCAGGCCACTGGCTCCAAGTCCGGGCACTTCTGTACCCCACATTAGGGTTCTGCCATCAAGAGCCTTACTGTGCAGACAGGATCCTGGAGGGACCTGAGGGCCAAACCAAGTGGCCCAGATGTCAGAACTCAAATGAATCCTGGCTTAGGGAGCCCGCCTGCAGCTTCTCTGCCAGGCCAGCAAAGCCGCATGGCCATGGGAATCCCAGCAGAAACAGTTCTCCTAACCTAGCCACTTGGGGGGCTTTGGGGCATAGTAGGCAGATGTCTTTGAGACAAGGAATTGGTGTCCTTGCTGGGCTTTGCCAGGAGAAAAGGCACACACAGATGTGCTCTGTAGCAATGGCACATGAAGGCACACCTTGGTGCAGGCAAGCATAGCCTCTCCACTGGCAGCCAGGGCCTTGTGTGGTGCCAGGGAATGAGATCTTTTCCATCCGACTCTGCTGCCAGGCTCAGCCAGAGACTTCTGTTTTATTTTCTTGAACAGATAAGCTCAGCAGTGGGGGAAGGAGGCAATGGTATGGGGGTTCTGTTGTTTGTCATATGGAGACTGGGTCTGTCTCTGCATTGTCTGAGCTGGACCAAGAATCCTCAAGCAGAGCTGCCCAGGCCTGCCAACTACACCCATCTGTGGGGCCTGCATGAAAAACAGTGTTTATACCACTGCCGCCTCTGGCTCTGCCCAGACCCAGGGCCAAGGACACAGCCGGCTCCCCTTTCTGGCCAGCTGCAGGCCTCAGGACACTTCTCCAGACCACTTCTGGGGAAAAGAATATGCAGTATGATCAAAATACTGTATAAGGTGAATGTTGAAGTTAAAAAGTTTATTACAGAACAAGACACACTGGCGTTAATCCCCAGCAACATACTCCCCTCACTTCAGACACACTTAACCCGTCATTCCTGCCACATTCTACAGCAGTTTGCAAGTCTTCCTCATATCTTTGTGAGGCATGATCAAAGGACAATGAATGTTGCTGCCAAGTCCCATTTTAAAAAAAAAGGTAGGCTTGGAAAACTCTTCGATGTGGCCTCTCCCACCTTACTCACCAGATCTGGGCCTGTGCGACCTCTGGCTCCTCCCCAAAGTCAAAATGGCTGTGAGAGGTAAATGCTTTGAATCAAGTCAGGACATCGACAGCCATGACAGTTCAACTAAAGACATTCATGGAAGAGGACTTCCCAAAACTGCTTCAAAAGTGACAAGAACAATGGGACATTGTCTTCAAAGTGAGGGGGAGTTTTTGAAGGGGTTAACAAGAGTATGTCTTTTACTGTAATTTTTTTTAAGAATTTAAACATTCACTATGTTTTTCAGTCATACTTCATTGTGTTGGAACAATTTGGACTTGGGGTGACCCATAATCAAGAGATCCCTGAGTCCAAACTGTAGGCCTCTGCTACTTTTGTCCCAGAGAAATAGCTAGAACCAGTCATTCCAGTCCTCATTACCCATCTGGGCTGCCAATCTTTATGGCCAGGGAGGGGAGGGGGCTGTCAAGATCTGCTGTCTCAGCAGCCAGAAGGACAGAGGGGGCTGTGAGCAGGATCCATCTCGTTGTCCCATCACCTTTTCCTGTCTCCACCAGAGCCTACTAGTGCCCATAGCAGTCAAGTGTGACTTCAGCATCATCCAAGACCATGTTCAGGAACAATATTGCTTGTAAATCACTGCAAGCTTTCAAATTGATCTAGAACCAGTATCATTCTAGTGGCCTTTTAGGGCCTCTCCTGAGTACTGGGCCACTCTGAAGGATACTGCTGAGTTCTTGTCCCATTGATACCAACTGAAACTTTGAAGGAGTCTCCTGTGACCGGAGTGAGCTCCATGTATAGATACTTGGGGCCCTGCCCCTCCAGATCACCACAAGAGACCCTAGTGACCCACTGCCAGCAGTGGCTGAGCTTCGGCTTGAGAAAGGCTCCCTAGGCCCTAGTGGGTGACCCCATAAGCACAGAAGCAGGGCTGGCCCCAGGGCATGAGCTGCTAGCCCTCAGTGCCCCAGCAGAGTGACTCCCCTACTCGCTTCTCACACAGACACGTGCTCCTGGAAGTGTTAGGCCATCTGCTGGCACCCACTCACCACTTGCCAGGCATTGTGAGCTCTGAGTACTAAGTGCAAAGAGGAGAAGCCACAGCTCCAGGTCCCCTGGTGCTCACATTCTGGTTGGGATGGAGGAGAGAGGCACAGGCACTGGCGAGAGCAAGTGGCTATGTCCCGTCAGGTACAGGCACGGGACCGGGGGAGCAGGACGGAATGGAGCATGAGGACAGACTGGCTCTCCAGAGGCCTTCGGTCTTAGGACCTTGAGAGACAGGATCAAAAAGTCAGAAAATAACAGGAGCAAAGCATGTGGGCATGACAGAGCCTTTGTGCAAGTACAACGCAGAATAGATCAGGTAGCAGCAGCAGCATATGATGCTGGAAGGACATCTGGGACCAGGCGGTGGGGCCAATAAAGACTGCTGGGAGTTTGGATCAGGGCAGGGAGCTGGCAGAAGTCTCAGGGGTGGGAGTTACTAGATCACCCTGATGCCCATCTACCTCTTTGCCCCCAGGAAGGTGCAAGGACACTCTCTCCATGATCACAGGACCAACCACCCAGAACACATATGGGCGGAACGAAGGGGCCTGGATGAAGGACCCCTTGGCTGAGGATGAGCGAATCTATGTAAGCAACTACTACTATGGCAACACCCTGGTAGAGTTCCGGAACCTGGAGAATTTCAAGCAAGGTATGTGTTGGGGGCCCAACTCAAAAAGCGCTTCCCTGCCCCATTGCCCTCTGCTTTTGTTTTGTTGGTTGACTCATTGGTTGGTTTTTGCAATGCTGGGAATTGAACCTAGGCTCTTCTCACTGAGCTACATCCCCAGCCCTTTCTTAAGGTTTTATTTATTTTGAAACAGGGTTAATCACTAAATTGCCTGGGCTAGGCTCAAACTTGAGAACTTCCTGTTTCAGCCTCCCAGAATGCTAGGATTATAGACATGCATAACTATGTCCAGCTTGTCCTTTGTCTGAATCATGGCCAGGCCTCTTTAGGTAGTGACAATAAATGAGTGACATCGGTTAGTGGTAAAAGAACCTTTTCTGGAAATGTGGTCCCCCATCCAATCTCCCTCACGTTCCCTGCTCTCAGCTCTCCTCCTCTTTGCCAGCTCCTGGGACAAAGGATGACCCTTGAGTCCTGCCAAAGACAGCAATAAAACATCCTCCTTTTCCCATAGCTCTTGACAGTTTACAAATCACACTGAGATATTAGTACTTTGAACCCTTGAAGCCCCAAGTGAGGCAGAAGGGAAATGCTTTTGCACATGACAGATGACACCGAGATGAAGGAAGGTTATATGATTTGCTATAGAAAAAGCAGAGCTGAGACATAAGCCCAAGTGCATAGAACCCTGCTGATAGCTCGTCCCCTCCCAGGAGCCACCTGGCCCCTCCTCAACACTGCCCTCAAGCCCTTGCCTTCTCACACCCTGCAGGGCGCTGGAGCAATTCCTACAAGCTCCCGTACAGCTGGATTGGCACTGGCCACGTGGTGTACAATGGCGCCTTCTTCTACAACCGGGCTTTCACTCGCAACATCATCAAGTATGACCTGAAGCAGCGCTATGTGGCTGCCTGGGCCATGCTGCATGATGTGGCCTATGAGGAGGCTACACCCTGGCGGTGGCAAGGACACTCAGATGTGGACTTTGCCGTGGATGAGAATGGCCTGTGGCTCATCTACCCAGCCCTGGATGATGAGGGCTTCAGCCAGGAGGTCATCGTCCTCAGCAAGCTCAATGCTGTGGATCTGAGCACACAGAAGGAGACCACATGGCGCACCGGGCTGCGGCGGAACTTCTACGGCAACTGCTTCGTCATCTGTGGGGTGCTGTATGCCGTGGACAGCTACAACCAGCGAAACGCCAACATCTCCTATGCCTTCGACACCCACACCAACACACAGATCGTCCCTAGGCTGCTGTTTGAGAATGAGTATTCCTACACCACCCAGATAGACTACAACCCCAAGGACCGCCTCCTCTATGCCTGGGACAATGGCCACCAGGTCACCTACCATGTCATCTTTGCCTACTGATACCCTAGTCCCTGGAAAAAGAAGCAAAGAGGGGCCATTAGCACTTTTGTGCATATGTGTGTGTGTGTGTGTGCATGTGCATGTGCACGTGTGTGTGTAGGTGGGTGTGTGCTGTTTAAAAATGTATATTATTTTGTATAATATTACAAATGTAAAATGACAATTTGGGTCTATTTTTTTTTATAATGCGGATTGTAGATCAATCCATATGCGTATGTGCTGGTCTCACCCTCTACAGTTTATATTTTTGCGCAAATGAACTTCTCCTTTTGACCAGTTGACCACCTTCCTTTGTGTCCCCCACCCCTCCAGCTCTCAGGTCTCAGCTGTTGGGAGTGTCTTCACAGGTATTGTAGGAGACCATGCCAGGGCAGGAGTGAAGGAGGAGAGGGGCAGAAAAAAGTTTCATGTATTGGAGAAGTTCTAAAAAACCAGAAAAATGCTTTTTTTTTTAAATAAAGAAGTTTAAAATCTTCCCCCAGTGTGCTGTTTAGTAGGGATGTGTCTAGCCAGCTGTTGGGTGCCTCCCAAACTCCAGTGTGGTGTGCCCATGAAGTGTTCTCCTCCTGTGTCCAAATGCAGGTCCAGGAGCTCCCTCTCTCCTGCTGAGACAGAGGGATTTGAAACAAGCTGACCGTGCATTTTTAAAAAAATTTTGAGACACTGGTCCATGACAAACACATATGATTTTAGGAACACTTAAACATTAGACTTGTTGATTCACTCTGGACTCCCGTAAACCCAATGTATCTTAGTTGTTCTCTTCCAAACCAGGAATACCTAGTGCTTATGGGCCATCTCCATTTGCCAGCCTTTCTTTCCACACAGATAACCATGTCTGGACTCCTCTCCTCCTGTAGGAAAAGCTGCCTCTGGTTTCCTGTAAGATCTTTTCACTTTAGTCCCCTGGTTGGGGTGTACTTGGTAGAGGGGAAGGAAGATTGGTAGCAGTACTGATAGTCAAGTTATGAAGGTCCTTTATTAGCACTTCAGAGCAACCAGGATGAGGTTTGGCCTGCTGAATCTCTTGGAGAATTGTCTTAGTTGACATCTGAAAAGACTCCAGGGCCATGGCTAAGTCAAGCTTTTGTGATGGATCCATTGGCAGGTGTGTGCAACCCTCAAAAAGTTGCTCCAAAGTAGCCCAGAAGGAATCATATAGCCCTGAAAGAGATACGACTAATAAGCCAACCTCAGATTTGTGAGTTGGTACCTCAAGTCTTTTCCCTTTCATGCTTTTTATTTGGAAATAATTTTAGATTTCCAGAAAATTTACCACGTTAGAGGAAAGCTCCCACATCCCTTCATCCAGTTTCCCCCGGCATTAACATCTTACATAATGAAGGACTTTGTCAAAACTGAGACCCCAACATTGATAAATCACTGTCAACTTGGGTCAGTGACGTCTTTGCAGTCTACAACAATTTCTCCTGTCTTTTTAGGCCACTGTTTTGCTGAAGAGATGACACTTGGTTTTCTGAGAAATACCCTTTTCTGTTTTCCTCTGACGGCTTCCTCCAAGTCCTTTCTCCCTGCTTTTCCTTTAAAGGCTTAATTAGGTTCAAGTTAGACTTTTCTGGCAAAAAACTTCACAGTGGGGCTGTGAAAGGATTTTCCATATTCCCTATTATTCCTACCACCCTGTCAGCCTCACCTGTCTCCAGGTTCCCTTCCCACTCACTGCTGACAGATGTATCTGGCTTTGATCCTGTCTCGGTAACCACTGGGGACACACGAGGTCCCGTGGGTGGTGATCATCAAGCAACTTGATTTTTTCCCACCAGTGTCCAACAAATGAACTGTTTTTGGTTCAGCTCTTTTCCTGCTCCTGTGGGAAAACTCAGACAGGCCCCTTTACTCCTTTGGTAACTCATAGGTCATTAAATACTCTCCTGTGACAACTTTAATTTAGAACCTAAACTTTACAGTTTTAGTTGAGTAATTGAAAGGGCCACTTTAATAGTCAAAATATTGAACTGGATTGCAGATTGCTGCCCACCCCAAGCTGTCCTTACCAAGGCCTGTTCTGGATAAGAATTCTGGCATTGTGAGGTGGTCACTCCCTCCCCCAGATGGCTGAATTTGGTGTAGGTCCCTCCAGAGGAGAGCTGGAAAGAGAACAAAGGGACAAATAACAATGACAAACTTGACAGGCAAAGTTCTGTGGTCCAGCTCTTCTGAGAGGTATGTAACACATTCTGAGTATTTTTGAGGTGGTTTGATTGATTGATTAATATAGTCCAAAGGGTTGAACTGAAGGGCGCTCTACCACTGAGCCACACCCTCATTCCTGTTTACTTTAAGATAAGGTCTCAGTAAGTTGCCAAGGCTGGCCTCAAAGTTAGGATCCTCCTGCCTCAACTTCCTCAGTAGCCAGGATGCCGGTGCAACACCACACCCTGCTCCTGTGAGTTCTTTGAGGAACTGCATCCCTTTTGCCAGGGACACCTTGCCATTTTCTCTTCCCACGGCCTGACATATCTCCATTCTGGCCGGCTCTCCACCCCCTCCTGAGCACATAGGCAGTTTGTGCTGCTTCCACCTGCAGTGGCCAAACAGGATGGGACCCAAGATGGTACCTCATCTGGTTCACAGAACATTTTTATGCATTATTCATCCTGACAAAGCCCGCAATTGCAGGTTGGTCCCCACCTAAGTCATCTTTGCTAAAAAGTGGTCAGCCAGCCCACTTTCCTTTCTTAGGTCTCTCAAAAGGGAGTCAATCACTGGTCCACCATGGCCCTCAAACTACAAAAAAAAAAAAACTAGATGAAATATCCCAAGAGGTCGAGTTAAAGCTCTTTCTCCTTCCCTTGTCTGAAGGGTAGGCACACCCCACCCCAGGGAGAGGGAGGGACTTGGCAAAGCTCTCTTCTAAAGAACCTTCTTCAAACATCCTCTTGATTTTTTTCCAACTCTCAATATTTTTATGCTTTTAATGTGGGTTCAAAAGTCTCTGACCAGTTTCCAGACCCCTCCTGGTGAATACTGCACGTGGCATGGTTCATCATTTGGAATGTGATATCTGGTGCCTCTTTGGGTGGGGCTGGACTTCCACTCCCTCACCCTGTGATATCTCCCCAGTTGTCCATGCCAGGCCACCTCCCGCTCTCCTTAACACCTCAGACTGCTCAAGAACCAGATCGGGCAAAGGCTTGTCCGGTTCCTCAGCCAGAGCAACAGTGGCCCTTAATATGTACACAGCTGCCAGCGGCACTGGGCTCCTACTGCTGTGATGTGTGAACAGGTGTTCTGTGCTCAGTGAGAGTGTCTTTCCCAGAAGGTGGAGGCTGCTCCTTATCCACATGGGACTCTTCACAGTGCTGAGCAAAGTCTATTCCTGGTCCTTAGGGATCTGGGGAATGAATGAGGAATGTATTTGGACCCCACAAATTTCAGATCAGTGACTTCACAAACCGGAACCTGGTAAAAACCACAGATCTTCCTGCGGTGCTTTTTCAGGGAGCCACTCACAAATGGTGTGTTCCTCCAGCTTCTCCCACGTACAGGCTCTTAGTCAAAGCTCAGCATCCCGGGTGGTCTTAGTGTGGGCACATAGAAGCACAGGGAAGCTAAGGTTCACGTTGGGCAGACTTCTGAACACACAGAAAGAGGATCCCTGCAGAGGCTGAAGGTTGTCCTGCCTGTCACCAGCTAGTGTGGGTCCTGGCTTTTTGTAAGGATGGAAAACAAAAGCAAAAATTTACAGAAACAAAAAGGGTTAGTTGCTAGGAATCCAGCTTTCAAGGGTTAGGCGATGGACTGCATTCCTGTTGTCATTGTCTCAGTCTTGGTGTCATGGTTCTGGAATCTTTATGATTGAGGGATGGCTTCATTCCCAGGAAATGATTGCCTGTGTTTGAGGTGGTCTCTTCATATAGGGGCTACCTTTGCTGGAATCCAGGGACCACAGGTTTGGGACAATGACTGGAGGCTTTGGGGTATAGCTGAATGACCCTGGAAATCCCCTATCCTGGTGTCATCAATTTGAGCGGGTCAAGATATGTACATTTAGGGCTGAGAAGAGATTTGACTCATGATTTATAGTTGTCTGAGCAGCCCACTGGGATGGTAACTCAGCCTCAATAATAAATTAGAGAGACATTAGTGTAATGAAAGGAAGATTCTTCATCTGTAAAGAAAGAATCAGGGTAGGGGGCTCTGGAAAGATGGAGGACCCCTGGGCCCTTCGTTCTCAGTTGTTTTTATGGGTAAGGGACAAGTGAGTGGCTCTTCCCCCTCTACCCGGAATGTGCCACAACTGGACTGGTTTCTATTTAATGTCATTTCTTCCATGGCCTATGTGCAGCTTTTTTTTTTTGCCTGTTTGTTTACTTGACCTTGACATATGTTTTAAGGCCTTATCTTTGGGGTGGGTGGCTAGTTGGCAAGGTGGTATCTTATTCTTTTTTTTTTTGGCGGTACTGGGGATTGAACTCAGGACCCTGCGCTTGCTAGGCAGGTGCTTATCCCACTGAGCTATATCCCCAGCCCAAGGTGGTATCTTATTCATGTTTAGCTTAGAGTTAGTGGATGCTGGCACTGGGGGTGTATGGATCTCTACTGTAGTCTATAATGACCCTAGAGTGAATAATACAGTGAAAAGAGTGGATATACACGCGTAAGTGCATGCATTCGTGGATAGTTGTGATTATATACTGCCTTAAAGTTACTCCGCCCCCACTTTTACTTCCCCTTTATTTTACTGGAGGCGGGAGTGGCTTATGGTTTGGGCACCTGGCTGTCTCTGTGTCCTGCCTGTCAGCTCTTTGTCTGGTCTCTTGCTACAAGTCCTAAGGCCATTTGGTACCTTTCTTTATCTTTTTTTTCTTTCTTTTGTTTTCTACCCTTGCTTCCTAGGGGCATCTCTCCAGTAGTTTGTTTTTAACTCTTTCTAGTCAGGACTACCTAGCAGACCTAACTAAGAAGGCCCCTGGTGTATTGTTTTGTCTATAGACCCCTGTTCCTACAAAAGGATATAAAATGAAAGCTAGGCTTTGTTCTGCTTTTAGTTACCTATTAGGCGCTGGTAGGTCCAAGAGAAGAGTCATGGCTCATAGCAAAAATGGCTTTTAAGTGCCTGGATATCCCAGGAGAACACACAAATCATGCTTTTTTAAAGCAGCAGGTAAGGGCCAGGATCCCACCTGTTTCCTCACCCCTGCAGTGATCCCTGACTCTGCTACTGTTCTTGTAAAATAAAATGGGCTCTGTGGACCTAGTTCAGAGAGAAGGTCCCAGTTTACTCCTTAGCTGGGTGTCTCCATTTAGGTTTCCTTTGAGACCTTTAGGTTTTTCCAACCCCTCTCCGCGGCCTGAACTTTATATGGGCACTGGACCTTATCAGCACCCTTGTGGGATGTTGTATTCTCTTGAGCTAAACTTTGAAACCACAGGCTTGTGTGGATCTTATCTATAGCTAGTGATTTAAAAAGCAATAGGAAAAAATCATGCCTTCTTTGCTTTTCATGTAGCCCCCAGCCACCTGTCTGCAGCCAGCTAAAGACTAACTTTGCAGCTAATATGATGACTGTGTCACCCCCACGGTCCTCTCTAAGCCCAGGTCATGTCCTGTTTACCCCCTGTTGTCAGTGCCTCCATGACAGTGATGGGCTACATCCCCTGTATGAAATTATGTCACAGAATTATGCCCTGCTGTTCAACCAGTTGGATAATTAACAAAAAGCACTGCCATTTGGGGTTTCATTGAGCATGGATAAGCAATACCAGACTCTGAAGCCTGGATCCTGGGACCCAGCTAGGTTGATGGGCGACCTTAGCTGTGCTGACAACAGGCTCCCCGCGGCTTCTCACACACAGCTCCAACATCTGGGACATCCTCCCGTCTCTTGCACTCGCCTGCTGACTTTCTCAGTTTACTCTGACTCTCATGAAATCACAAATGGGCACCAAAAAAGGGCCTGGGGTTGTGACTTTCCAAGAAGGCAACACAGAATGTGTTTCCTGAGAACATTTGCATAGTGCACGTAACTTAAATAGCGTCACATCTCTAGAAGCCCTTGCTCGTAAGCCAAAGAGATAGCACTTTGGTAGTGTCAGCAAAAAGGAATTTATTGGAAAGATTCTGGGTGCTTTGTAGACCCAAAGGCAAATCTGGAAAATTAGGTCATAGGAAGGACATCCCAGGCCAGGTCTGGGCCACAGAGCACTGTGGCTTGTCTTTCGAAGATGATACTTTCCTAGAATCCTGTTTTAAAAGCCTGTAGGCCCCAGGTGTCTCCATTCAAACTGCAGATTTCCAAGAGAGAGTCTGATCAGTGAGTTCAGGCGGAGAGGCTGACCTCACACTCAGGGCAGGGCTCTGTGACTGACAGCCCCACCCTCATCACCGCAGTTCAGAAGGGGCCTATTCCCCCATGGAGGGCTGCCTAACATAGAAAAGCAAACAACCAAACAAAGCAAAACCAGATGTCCACTACAAACTTCTTTCTTTCTTTTTTTTTTTTTTTTCTTGAGACAGAGTCTTGCTATATAGTTTAGGCTGACCTCAAACTCACAATGGCCTTAAACTCACGCTGACCCTCCTGCTTCAGCCTTGTGAATGCTGAGGTTACAAGTGTGCTCCACCACACGCTACTCTGCAAACTATTTCTTTAAGGACAACCTTTGCTGCTATATTTGAAATGAGTCAGTTTTTCAAAATTCAGCTTATACACAACTCTTTAACTAATTTTCTCATTTGCTATTAGCTGTTGGAAGGCTTAAGGGCTATAGCAAGCTTTGCTTTTCTCCTGATTCTATTTTGGTTTTGATGTTCCTTTTCCTTTTTTTCTAGTTTGCCATGTTAGCAGGTATGCTATGATTTTTTTTTCCTAGAATAAGATGGAATATAAATGGACAGAGTATCTGTGATTCCTCGGGGAATGTGTTTTGGTTCAAAGCAAACTGTGTCTGAACTGCAAGTTTTCCCATTAGAAATGCTTGTAGTCTGGAAGCCAACATTTCCGGAGATGTTGTGGCATGTATCCCTGGGGTTCCCAACTTTTAAAGGGTTCTAAGCCTCATTCAAAGCAAACAAGTCGTACCAAACTTGTACCACACAGCACTCCTGCTTGTGGGCCGTGCTGTCTGGTGCACTGGAACCTGGGCTTGGGGAAAGGGAGACGAGGAGAGAACACAAGAATAAAGGAAAGTTGGCTTAAGCGCCTTGGGACAGGACCCTGCTCCAGTATTGTTTTCCAAGTGACCTCAGCTGAACTGGAGGAGATTGCCTGGACGGGGAGCACCAAGGAAAATTTGGCAGTGCCTAGGAGGAGCTAAAGCGCAGCCAACAGCAGCAGGTGCCAAAAGTGGGTAGGAGAGTGCTGGTGAACTTCCTGGAGCCCCAAAGCAACTCTGGCTAAGGTCTGAAGGAGGCAGACTGGAGGCGGAGAGAATGCTGGGAGGTCTGCCTGCTGCACTCAGAAGAACCCCAGCTCCACCCTGAGACCTCTGTGAGAAGCTGGCATTCCCTACCTGGAGCTGGTGTGCTCGATATGGGTGTTGTGGTTCTAGAGAGTGGAAAACCGCTCAGCCTGGCTCAGATAGTAGGCAGCTGGTCAGAAGGATACAGCAGGCAGCCCTACAGACATTCTGGCAGGTGTCCCCATCCTCTCAGGGACTGGGGTGGGAAATTCTGGAGCTGTGTGAATCCTTTCTATCCTTTGGGGGTCCTCCACGAACTCTCTTGCTCCTGCTCTGCTTAGTCCTCCCACCCCTGGCCCAATGGCAGCAGTATGAGGAACCTCGAAAGGATGACTACACGTGGCTCTTTCCCCTTGTCACCTGCTCCTCAATTGGTCCAGCTCTCTGCTAAGCATAGGGATTGATTACATTCACCCCTTCTCCAGCCAGCCACAAGTAGGAGGAGTCGGTGATATCATCCCTTGGGTTGTAGGAGGGCTCACTGAATGTAACTCTATTGGGTTGGGTCACTGTTGGCTTTTCCTCTAGTCAGGGGCCACTGGGAGGATATATGAGGCCACTTGGGTCAGCTGGGCTCAATAACTAATGACAAGAGATGGGTTTGACCATTGGAAAAAAAGCAAGGTGCTGTGACTGTCAAAGAAACTGACTCCCTTTGCAGTTTGATGCCTATGTAGTTCCAAGGGAATTATCTCCTCAGAAGACAACTCCCTTCATATGGGGCATTCCTCAGGGAGACATTGGAACACTTTGCAATCTTCAAGACCAACTTCAGTACTGAAGCAGCACTTTGAGATGCAGAACATTATTTACCAGCCAGTTATATTCCTTCCTGGGCACAACAGGCCTTTGCCACACAAGCGGTCCTGGAGTGCATCTTCCCCGCCTTTGCTCTGCCGTCATGCCAGTTACCACCTGATTGAATTCTCCCCCTCTCTTAAGTCCTCACCAAAGCCCACTTCTCACAGGAGGACCCTGGCTTTCTGCCCTCTACTTCCTGACTCCTGTAGGCCTCTTCACCTGTGTCTTGACGTATACCACCTTGGGCCACCTCAGTTTCTCATCCCATGTGTTTCCCTCAGCCTGTCCTGGAAAGCATCTCTGTGTCCTTGTCAGAGCTCAGCCAGACAGCAGGTCACCTGAGGCACTGACGTGTGCAGGCTGCCACCAGAGAGCTCTGGTTCTGCTCACATAGAAGGGCTCTTGACCCTCCCAACAACCTTGGGAGCCCCAGAGCCTCCAATCCCCCCACCCCCTCCACCAAACACTTCTAGCCTTTCTGCCCTCAGTGGAATTCCCCTCCACCCCCACAGACTTCAGCCCCATGTGGCCTCCCTCACCCCACAATGGCCCCTTTTGTCACAGAGGCGCCATTTCCCACACAGTGTACTATGGAACAGAAAGGGCCTTCACAGGGATGCCCCTGTGTTTACAGTGTTCCCACAGGACAGACGGTCCTACCCTCTGAAGCTCTGAAGGGGACAGGCCCTTGCCTTGTGCCAGGGTGCCCCCTGCCCTGGCCCCTCACTTTTGTCCTCTCCTGAAATGCAAGAGTTGGTGATGTCTCCTAGCTCTGCTGCCTTTGTAAGTCTGAGGAAGCCTAACACATTGTTCTCCAGTGATGCCAGGACAGCGGTCAGGGCAGGCAGTCAGAGCAGAAGCAAGGAGGGCCACCAGGAAGTAGAGTGTGAGGCTGGAACACTCTCCCACAGGAAACTGTGGGCTAGAGAGGCTGAGGCACCATAGGCAGGTATTCCTGTGTGAATCCCTGAGCATCTCAAACCCTGCTGGCAGACCAGGACAGTGGAGCCCAAGCAAAGCTATTCAAGTGGTGACACTGGCTGGTAGATACTTTCCACATCTGGAAGCATTTGACGTAGTTTCCAACAACCCCACATGGTTCCTTAAACTTGACCACATCTCTCTTGACACCTAGAGAAGAAACAGCTTTAATGGCAGAGAGCACTAAACCCACAGTGGGATGGGGAATAGGGATCTCATGCCCACTCCTGCCTGGGGGTGCTGAGAATCAGATGGCCCTCTGAGTGTGACATGGCTGGTGTCTCTACTTGCCAATGGCTTGTCATAGCAGATGGCTACAAGCACACTCCACCTCCAAGAGTCTCCTGATTTTGCAAGTGGGTATAAAATTTGTCCTCCAGGAATTTAAGAGCTCATGCAATGCTTCTTGGATTCGTCTACAAGGATTTTTCTCTCTCCGTGACTCAGTATTTGAAGGTTGTCCCTGAAAGAAACCATCAGGGTGAGATCTCAGAACCAGGGCCTGGTGCCAGTGTAGGAGGAGGAAATTGCCTCCCCTCCTCCCAGGAAGCCCATATAGGAGCCAGAGGCCTGAACTGGCCCACCTGCCTGTCCCATGGGGCACTGTCCTCACCACCACTGCATTGGTTTTGGGGAGGGAGGGTTTGCCTTTCTAGCCTCAGGAGTAGGAGGGGAAGGGGAGGGAATGGGAGCTCCAAGTGTGTCCTTTCCCGCCAGACCTGACTAGCCAGAAGCACACTCAGCCCTCTCCCGGGAAACCCTCCAACTGGCCAATGGCCTGGGTGGGTTTGGCCCCTACTTGTGTGTTTTCCTTTCCTTCTCTCCCCACTGGCTTATCTTCCCATGTGCTGCTTCAGGGTTCTTTGGGTCAGCAATTGTCTTCTTTCACCCATGCCCCGTGCCAACGCAAACCTCTCCTCTGCACATCTTTTCACATTGCCTGGCTTCCCCCAGTTCTCCAGAGGCCTGGGAGTTGCATCTCCCTCCTTTGTGCTCAAGGCCCAAGGCCTCTCCTCCCCACTCCTTTCTTTCTCCCTTTTCTTCTTTCCCCTTCCCCCTTTCTGCTTCCTCTTCCAAGAATATGCCATTCCACAGAAAGTTCCATTCTCACAGCCATGGTTATTTTCATGCATTTCCCCAGTCCTCCGTTCTAACATCGCAGAGGAATGCCTGACATCATCTCCACAAGGCGGTCCGGTGGGCGCCAGCGCACACCTCCCCCTCTCTTTCTTTACCAGCTACTTGTTCGGTCTTCACTCTGTCTGATTATTTAAACACAGCTTTTCTTGTCCCTGGAACCCTTCTCCACCCTCAACCTCTAGAGCTGTGTTGCTCCATAAACATCAGAAGTAGGCCTCAGAAGACATAGTTCATTGGTTTCCAAACTTTTCTGCACATGAGAGTCACCTGGGGAAACTTTAGCACTCTTCTGTTCAGGTCACACCCTATGCCAATTAATTCGGAATGTCTGGGAGTGGTGGCCAGGCACCAATAGTTTTTAATGATCCCTGGGTGATTCTAATGCACAGAAAGGATCAGGAATTACCAATACAGAGCTCGACTGATGGGAGTGAGAGCCTGTGGCCAACCACACAAATTCCATGGAGCCTGGGTCCAGCCTTTATCTTTAGAGCTGGGAAGGAGAGGAGGCTCAAGAGCCCTCAGGGTGCCCAGGCTTTCCCAGCCATACAATAGTGATGCTGTGCTCCAGGAAGGGCCAAGGCTGGCCCAGGAGATGGACCCCTTCACAGCAGAGGGTGTTGGTTCAAAGCAGGGCCTTCCAGGAGCCCAGGGCAAATAGTAGCCAGCACTATTTCCTTGAGGACCCAGCCCTGACTCTTGTCCTCAGCTGAGAGGGCAGCCATACAGGGTCATGAATGCCCTGTGTGTGACCCTTGTGAGCTTTCAAAAAGAAAGTCACAAAAAGAAAATTTGTTATTGGTGTCAACAGGAAGCTGGGACTTGATGCAGCTAGGAATGGTCTCTCCCTGGTCTTCAATTTTATGCCCTTGATGAAAAAATCCATTAAGACATACAGACAGCCATGCAGAGGTGTAGGTAGAATATTTTGTAAAGTAGATATAGAGAGAGTTATGTCTTCATGTGAGAAGGCGGGCAGTGCTGTGATGGGGTCAGCACTGAGTAGCAGTTTGGATATCTTTTTATGCGTACAAGAGTGATTCCTGAGGTTCAGGAAATAAGGTAATTATGATGCTCATTAACATTTTATTTAGATGTTACTTTGAAATTTTATTTTATTTTATTTATTTATTTTTTTTTGCGGTACTGGGGATTGAACTCAGGACCCTGCGCTTGCTAGGCAGGCGCTTATTCCACTGAGCTATATCCCCAGCCCCTTGAAATTTTAAAGTGTTCATTTTAAACTAGACCTGGCTAGTCAGGTCTGGAAGGAAAGGACAGATTTGAAGCTCCTGTGTCTTTTTTAGATGGTCACTGTCTCTTCAGGGGCTTTCATATAAGAAACCTAAAGAAGAACTTTAAGAAAGATAAATTTAAAATTTAAACCAGGTCCTAGCCCAAGGGCAGGGAGGTCTTTAAAGAACATTTCCTTTCCTGATGTCTTGGTCCTGTAGGCTATGGCAGACAGGAATTTTGTATGCCTTGTCTTGGAGCTAGACGGGCAGGTGCAGATACCAGGACTATGCACAAGTTAGAACCTTAAAATGTCATTGTGCTCTGTGGGATAACTTTAGGTCTGAGACCTCACAAATGGTTATAGATGTATTATACATTTGATGTCCTTGTTTCTTAACTTAGCTGGCAACATATGCTATTTTGGGCCTCCCCCTGCCCTTCTGTCTCTGGCCAGTTAATGCCTACCAATTGGCATTTCTCTAAACCCCCCGTGACCACAGCCACAGGAAGTCCTACACTTCTGTAGGACACTGGACAGTCCCATCTTCCAGCCTCTCTGCCAGGCACCTACATGGTTGCTTCTCCTGAGAACCCTCTGGGGAGTTCGTTGAAACAGACTGTTGGGCCCAGCCTCAGAGTGTGACTCAGGAGGTCTGGGTTGGGTCCAGGGAAGTTGCATTTCTAGCCCAGCCTGACAGGACTGTGCTCGCAGACTCCTGGGCCTCCATCCTCTTCCCAGGTCCTCTGCTAACTCACCACAGAGTGAGGCAGGACAGCAATGGGAAGCGGGAAAAGGGAGGGAAGCGAAGGAGGACTCATCTGGTGGGAGAAGGCAGGGTGGTCTCCTGTTTTGGTGCAGTGTTGCCTCTGCACTGGGAGCCGTGCACCCTGCATTGCCAGCCTCAGTGAGTATTTGCACAGGGTGACACGTGACCAATGCCAGTCTACTGTGTATACTTCCTGAAGGATAAGGTATATTTGTGGCTTTCTAAACACACAATAGTTCAACCCCAAATACCAATGTAGCCGCAGGCCCAAAGCACCAACGTCCAAAGCACATTGTTCACAGCTTCACTGGTGTAAAATGGTGAGTGTGGTACTGAGTGGGTTCCTGCCATTCTGGAGGTCAGTGCCCTCTAGGTAGGACATATTTACCAAGTAACTACGGAGGTGATGAGAGTTAGGAAAGGAGTAGCACAATATACTCCTGTGGGAGGAAAGAAAGATACTTCCTGTGAGTAGACTTTTGCTTCTTTGCGTTGTTTCTGGCCTACAGACCTGCACCGGATTGTAAACCTTCGGGGGCAGAGTTGGCTCCACTGGACTGCCCATCACTATTGCTTCTAGTCATGCTCACCTGGGTGGTGACCCCGGAAGCTATTTACAAAAGCAGCTAAATGTTTCAGCATCTTTCCTGTCCAGGCTATTTGCATTAAGGTGAATTTGCAGTTCTTCTCCAGCTGGTGATTTGATGGAAACAGCCTGACTGGTTGTGTAGGTGTTGTTGTGATTCTTCCTAGAGGCTGCCAAGCTGGCTGGAGGGGGCAACGTGCTGGTCTGATGTTAATGAGTCGCTCAGCAGAGAATTCCTCCAACTCCAGGAAACTAGAGACAAAGTGGTAAAATGCACCACTTTATATGCTGGATTCAGGAGCCAAGTAAGTGGGTGAGCTCTGTGGCCGAGATAAAGGCACTGCCGGATGAACCTCCCATCCCAAAACAACCTCAAGAGCAGCTGGTGTCTAACTATATTTTTTCAGACTGACCAGAAATCTTTCCTCTTCTGGAAGTTATCTGTACTCTTCTGTGTGACAGAGGGGAAAAGACATTACTTGAAAAGTCTTTTGAGGACAAGATCATCTGAAGGTTCCCACAGCTCTGTGGTAGATGTCTGAGCTCAGTACAGCACTTAGAATCTGTGGTAAAGGTTTAGATCCTAGAACTGTTGCTTCCAGCCCACTGTCTGTGAAGAAATACAGTCCAAGAAGCCAAAGCTCACTGAGTGCTCAGGCAATGGGATGATCCTGGAGGCTTCAGAAGTCCATTAGGACACCTAGGAAATGGGACGCAGAGATGGCTACTGAGGTTTTAGCTCTTCCCTTGTACCCAGTGGATCGTTCACAGAAATATGGGCTATGTCTGTACACAATCTGAAACAGTATTTTTCTTGTTACTGCTAACCTCACAAGCCCCCACTCCATGCAAGTGAGTGTAGGTTTTAGGGATGACAATGCTGCATATAGTCAATCTTACAAGACAATCATTTATTAATATGATATGTGATGTTTAAAGATATATCCTTAATTTCTGGGTCAGTGGTTTTCAAGTTTGGAGGTGGAGATTAATGATCTCTTTCACAAGGGTCTCCCACCATCCTGTCATGCAATGACCTCACTGGGAATTAATTCTTCCAGGAAAACTTTCTAGACAGAAGAACTTGGGAACCCAAGAATAGGCAGAAGATGCATCCTGAAGCTGGAGTTGGATATCACCCATGTGCACCCTGAGGCTGGGGCCTTGGGAGTGAGGAGGGTGGGAGGTTGGCAGAGCCAGGGCCTTCATTTATGAGAGGTCCAGGGTAAGCCATGGTGAGCTCCCCGGCTTTCCTTATGTGCCTTTGAGGCGGCATGAATCCTGCATAGCAAGCTCTCTGGCACTGGTGGACCTTACCTAGCAACCATATCCTCTTTCCTGAGCATGCTTCAAAACCACAGCTGCCCTTGTTGTGTAGCTTTATTTTTTACTCTCTCCTATTGTCATCCTTATGGCTTCACAGTATTAATGTAGTGTAATATGAACCACATGACTTTAATATCGTGCTAGACTTAATTTCAAATCCTAGCTCTGCTATATACCAGTCACGAGATCTTAGGGAAGCTATTGATCTCTTGTGCCTATTTATCTGTAACAGGTAGATAGTGTTATCTATATCTGTAAAGTTTAGTGTGAAGTGTGAGTTAATACTTAGGAAGGCTTAGGACAAAGTATGGCAGGGGGTTAAATCTTCAATAAGTATCAATCATTACCATGAACTGAATGAAGGGAAGAAGTCTCCAGATATTTATACTGACCACAGCAAATAAACATGGTGGAGTGAAATATGATAAAGATTTCCTGTGGCAAGCAAAACATTGGAAATGATCTGACTCTCTACCCAAAGAGGAACAGTTAGATAAATTGCAGGGTATGTACTAGAAGAGCCCTCTGTTTATGACACCACGTACTGTGCAACCAAATGTCATTTGTGGTTATTCTTTGAATTCAAAAGTTGGCTTGACCTACAATGCGAAGTCCCTGGGGACAATCCCGTAAGGACTTGGTGGCGGTGGAGGGGTGGTGGGAGGGAGTTCTGTTGCCCTTACTCACCTCTGTTGCTTCCAGCGAGTCCTCAGTGAGTGGCTTGTCATGCTATCACCCTGCTTTGCCATTCGCGACACTACACTGAACACGGCCCCTATTTTCTACTCCCCAGAACACTGATACAAAACGATGTGATCAGCTTTTACTGCCTAGTTGGGACAACAGAGAGCACTTACACTGCAGCATCAGTTTGTGAAGGCCCCTTTAGCCCTCTACCACCAGGAAGTCTCTTCACGAGACTCCTTTCTACAGGCTCCTGTCTCCAGCTTTGTTGCTGGGTCCTACTTTCTCTTTTCTGCTGTTCAATCCTTAACCTTCCAGTCTCCGCAGAAGAGGTGATCTGAGGTTGGTCTCTTTCTAGTGCACGTAGGGTTCCCTTTCTAAGTAAGTTCATGAAGGTGCACTTTGAAATACAGGTAGTTTTACCTCTGCTATAGTTTGGATCTGGACTGTCCCCCAGCCATGTGCTGAAGTGTTGGCCACCAGCCTGTGGCACTTTGGGATGTGGTGAAACCTTTACAAGGTGGGGTCTAGTGGAAGGAAGCTAGACTACTGGGGGAAGGCCCCTGAAGGGGATCTTGGGGCCCCAGCCCTTTTCTCTGTTTCCTGATGGCCATGAGATGAACAGCTCCTTCACCATACACTACCACCATGATGTGGTGCGTTAGCACAGGCCCAAAAGCAACAGAACTGAGTGATCATGGACTGAAACCTCTGAAATTGAAGCTAACACAAACTTTTGCTCTTTATAAGTTGTTTGTCTCAGGTAGTTTGTCATGGCATTGTAAAGCTGACTAACACAACCTGTAAGGGACCCCTGTTGTAATTATAATTTGGTATATTTATATTTTGGGCTACATAAACTGTGAGCACGTTTAGGGTAGAAAACTATGCCAGGCCTATATCTCAGGAAGTGGAACTATATGGTAGTTAATAATCTATGTGCACTGGAGCTAAATTGCCTAGATCTAACTATTGGCTCAACTATTTACTCTCTTGGGAAATAGGTTTTAGGGAAGATTAAAATAATAGTTAATAAACTCATATTGCATCTGAGGCATTCACTGGATGCTCAGTAAATGCCTGCATTAATTACTCCAGGATAGATCTGCTGCTGTCAGCTTGCAGTGAAGAGCTTCATACATGGTGGCATTTGCCATTCCCAGCTAAGGAGAGGCCTTTGGTGAGGACTGGATGTGAACTGAGTAACCAGCTTCCTGACAACATAATGGATAAAGTACGTGTTTTGGATAATTTTTTCCCTTGATGAAATTGTAGCTCAAATATCTAGACATATGAAAGGAAATTTTTACTTAACCAGCCTTGGAAGAAAAGTAGAACTGGTTTGACAATTTCATCCAAAGAATAATGCAAGATGCAAAACTTTTTGAGGCTTCCTTTCCCATTACTAACAACTTAACACTGGAGGTATTTGCTTATTTTCCTCTTTCTATATACAAAATGAAACAAAGCAAGTTTAAAAAGTCTTTATTTAAATTTTAGAGAACAGGTATTACATTATAAAGAGTTGCTTGAAAATATGAAAGTTTATTGTCATTATTATTTATGTATTGTAAACTGACATAATTATTAGAGGAGAGAATGATACCTCTTTCCTTTTCATCCTCAGCACATTATTAAATTAGCATGGATACAACCTAAGGAAGAAAGCCCTGGTGAAATGGCATCTCTGGTACTCTCCTGAGGTTTCAGAGGCTGCATGGGTGCAGAACTACTGGTCTTAGTCCAATCATACTTGCCAATATGATGAGCAAAAGAAACTAGTATCACTTCACAGTTTTTCTCAAAAGCACTACTTCCCAATCATCTCCTCCACCCTAGTGACTTACCTAGAAATTAGGGCTCAATATAAATGAAAATATTTCAGTCAGGAAACATCTGCTGTGAAAGCCAATATGCTAATCTCGTTCTGGTAATGCACACCAGGGAATACACCAAGCCTCCTAATTTATTTAACTGTCACCAAAACCTTCGGGGACAAATGCGAAAATAGAGGTGTTTATTAGCCTCAACAAATGGTAAATTGTATTTATTCTTAGTTCTCAAGGCTCATATAATCAAATCTTTTAATGTGCTAAATCCCCAGTGATTAAAGTTAGCTGAGAATTATGTCTACTGTGTGCCCTGGCTAGCCATGACATGATTCACACATAAGATCAAATTTTCTAAGCATACACTTTTATTATTTTCCCCGTAAGTTCTATTGCACATGACAGAAAACACAGATATTAGAATAAACTGTGGAAAGTTCTAGGTCTATCCAAAATAAACTTTAACATTAGTCATTAAAAATATAAGTTAGCACAACATTCTCTCGATTTTTCAGGTAGGAAGAAATTGCATTTCTCTTTTGTGCATAGTTTTTGCTGGACTCCGATAGTAACTTTTTGGTCCAGTTTCTGTTTCCTTAAATATTGGCCACAATCCCTGCAGGTAAGGGGAAAACAGGAATTTCCCCTTCCAAATATTGTGAGGGTAGGAATGAAAAATTCTTATATTTCATTCTCTTTATGTTTTATTTTATGGTAAAAGTTGTAACTGGATTCATCTTAGCAGGAAGGATCCTATGATGTAAATTAAAATAACTCAGGACTGATGAAAACAAGGTTTTGGTAGGGAATATGGGGTCCAGAGGTGGTAAGAAGCTTTTACCAATTCTGGCAATAACCAGTCTTGTTTGACACAGCTGGCAGTATGCAGTTAATGTGGGTCTGCTGAAGGTGGCTGAGTCAGCCCATCAGAATGCAGTGGGAGGAAGGCTTCGAGGGTAAAAACTTTCCATGAGGTCAGGCTGAGAGGGGGCATCAGATCAGACTCTGGCACTTCAGGTTATGAAAGTAAAAGTGATTATTTCTAATATGTCACTGAAAGTGAGAGTTGTTCTGAAACTTTCCCATGTAACTATATTTGACTCCAACACAAGTCTTTTCCTGTGGTACATTTCTGTTAAGTTTCACAACCCAAGTTTAGTAAAATGGCAAGAATCAAACAGTAGTCTGGAAGTAGTGAAAAACTCAAGAGTTCTCTAAATGCCACGGTGGCAGTGTCTGATTTGTGTCTTGCTGGGCTGCGGTGACTACTGAGGAATATATGCCCAGGGGAATCGGCCCAACAAGATTTAGTCAGGGTAGTGTTTCTTTAACCATGACAGAAAAGTCAGCTTGGGTCCCAACTCCCCTGTCTGTTTCTAAGCAATGTTTCTTGGGAACATTTAAGAATGACTCATCTAACATCACTGCTTTCAAATACCTCCAATTTCTATTTGTTACTAACAAGACAAAGGGGTGCCAGCTTTGTCCTGGAAATTTTAGTCATGTAAAAAAAATTAGAAGCTGCTCTGAGCTTTTATAACCATGGAGGTCTTTTTATTTCTGAAAAAGTAAACCTGACCCAACAATCCAATGTAAAGTTGCTACACTACAAGCCCTGCAAACAATAATTTACCTCAAGAGTGATACTTTCCTGTTAATGCCTGACTTGAGAACACTGGTATCCTAACAAGGCTGCATCCCTGTGCTCCTGGTCTATGAGTTCATCCCACAGAGATGCTCCTGACACCTTAGTAGTCAGCAGGAGTGAACATCCATTTACTTACATCAGGCCTAACAACTTGGGACTTGCAAAAGGTGGAACGACTGCTCCCGTCGGTCTCCACCACCTCTTCCCAAGTGCAGTAGTGTTGGCCAAAGAACATGAGATCATCTACTGTCAGGTGGACTTCTCTCCTCCATGAGTTCATCTAATTTTCCCACAGGCTTGCAAAAGTCTCAGTTTAAAACTTAAATAAATTTAAAAAAAAAATATATATATATATATATGTGTGTGTGTGTGTGTACACATATCTCCCCCAAAGGCAATGCTACCAAAAACTGAAGCTCAAACACTTGCTTATTAAACTGTCATAGCAGCTCTCCATTTCTTAAAGGGCCTTGAGCTGGCATACAAACACTAAAATAACAACTACTTTTGTTCCTAGGAAGTAATAATAACTGTGTCACCAATTTAGAAAGCCCAATTCTTTTTGACAATTTGTCAGTTGCCATGTTTCCTGAAATTCTACCCTGAGGAGGCTCCTGTTCTTCATCCCAAAAAAAGATCAAGAATAAGGACAAGGAGCTGTGGGGTCCGGGAATGAGAAAGGCAAAGCTCCCTGCTGCTTCCGAGCATCAGTCACTTCCCAGGTGCTCAGCTCCATGACTGGGGTGCTGACCCCTGACATCTGTCTGGGCCTCCCAACCATCACCCATCACAGAGGCAGTAATGCTAGTGAACGTGACATAACTGAAGTTGGCAGAATGAGCACAGGAAAAGCAAAGTGCTAAAGATAAGAACACCATGTGGTGGTTTCTTCTTGTGTGATTCAGTGCAAAAGAGAGGAGAGAGGCTCCACTCCAGACATCCTGTTTGTATCTACTGTAACATGGGACAGTTCCAGCAGATTAGCAGCTTGGAAATGACCACGGTGTCACCACCTGCTAGCCACAGTCACAGCCTCTTGTTGGGCTAATTCATATTATAGGAAAAAAAGAAGCAGGGCCATAGGAATCCCACTAGAAGACTACCTAGTAACCTAACAGTCTTTTAGGCATTTGTTGTCTAGTCTTCGGCAGCCATTAAAAGAACAGTCACCAGGGAAAATAGTTCGTGTCTGAAAGTCACACATGAGCCAGATCAGAGGAGAGTGCCACACTGGCTTCAGAGTCTGTGGTATGGGAAAAAAGGAACGTTAACTCAAACTCCAGGTTACCAGGTAATAAAGCAGCAGCCCTCCATGCCCAGGTTAAAATGATTTCCTTGGAAACTAATAAGCTAGCTTGAGAGGCATTACTGTCCAGAGAATTAGAAATGGTGGTGGTGGTTGACTATTATTTAGAGGCCAGGCTTGATTGGTATACAGGCAGAAAATGAACTGACTGCATACGGTCCTTTAGGGGTTGACATAATTTTTCTTTCCTTTTCTTGCAAGGAGGAAGAGGAATTAACTGATCAGTATGGAATGGAGAAGGAAGAAATCTGACAGAGGCAAATTAATTGAGGGTGAAAAGCAGCATGTGAGACTGGAAGTTTCAGAATGGAGAGACAGAAGAGCTCACTTTAGAAGTTGAGGGCAGAGCATTGGTGAGGACATTGTTGCCTGAGATCCACGTTTGTGAAGTCACCAAGTGAAGCATGATTTAACCGTCTACTGTGCCAAGGGGAAAGCTTAGTAAAGTGTAAGTAAGCACAGCTCTTCTTGGAACAACAAGAGTTCTCTCTTCCACTGTCTTTTCATGGGAGAAACTGAGAATGACTGCACATTAGAGGATGCACTCCCTCAGCCAGAATCTAGGCTTGCCCGTCTGCATCATCTTAAGGAAAAAGTACTGTCAGTTCTCAAGAGAAAAAGCTCTTGCCATGCTTAAGTCTAAAGTCACCTCCATGTTCCTTACCTGAATGTGGTACCATGGAGGATTCGTAATGAAAACAAGGGATTTGCCCCGTGGCCCTTGAGTATCTGTACCAGACCGGTGAAGAGGTGACACCAGTCTGCACAGTACCAGTCAACGGCCTAGAATCCCAACAATAAACAGTAACTGTGGCTTTCGTCTTACACTGCAATAGCATCAGACTTTCAACATTTTACACACATCTATTAATGGAGCTACCTCCTCTTCCAAGGCCCGTCACTGAGCTTCCTCTGCCCTTCAGTTCTCTCAGATTTGTGGCCCACCCTCAGATGCCCAACACAATTATTTGTTTACATATGAACCACAAATCCCAAATATAAGTAAACTTTACCAACTGGAGGATATTTCTTTTTACCCAAAGCTCCAAATAGTTTTGACTCTTTGTGGGATGTTTTTGGTTGTTCTGGTTTGCAAATTTATTTTCTTAAGCACAATAACCAGAATAGGTTTGCAGTAAAGGAATGAGAAAACCAATCCGTGGAAACCGTCTGTGTTTCTGAGGGCTATAGCTTTAAACAAAAACTACTTTATCAATAAGTGAAATGGCAGGAAGGAGAAGTTGATCTTATTTGAAAGCAAGAGAGCACAAATATAGAATAAAAAGCAGTTTAGAAAGGTCTGGGGGGATCTACACCAGGTAACACTGGAGGGGGGCTTGGGGTATAGCTCGGTGGCATAAGCGCTTGCAGGTCCTGAGTTCGATCCCCGGTACTGGAAAAAAAAAAAAAAAAAAACTAAAAAAAACCTAACAGGTAACACTGGAGGGTGTAGGCTACATTTGCCACTGGAGAACTGTTGTCTTGCATCTAAATTCTGGCAATTTGGAAGACCAGCTTCTTCTTCCTTCTCTCCTCCCTGAAGCAGCTCTCTGCAGACAGAAAGCAGTGTTTCTCTTGCCCACTCTTCAGTCCGTCAGGTCCCACTCTGTTTTCCCACCTCGCTGCAGAGTATCACTGTAACGACTTGGGGATGGTGCTAACCACATGGGCTGCCTCTGTGGCCGCTGGAGGGGAACCAAAGAAGGTGTTGGTTTGATTCCTCTGATGATCTCGGAGGTAAGGAGGAACCGAGGAGCTTTTGATATGGAGGATCCGGGTGTCCATCACCTGGCAGTCAATCTGCATCATCACTTCGTAATCCTGCCCATTGATCACGTTTTCTGCAGAGGGGAACAGACATAGGAATAAAGTATTTACCAGGATGTACAGCTCTGCCACAGGTTTCAATTTCAGAAGGGTGTGGGTGTGCTCTAAGGGTGTGAACCGTTGGTATACTCTCAAGGGTGAGGAGGAACTTTATCAGTCACTAGACAGAGGTACAGCAGGACTGGGGCCCAAGATGGCCTGTCTCCTCCTCAGTCCTAGTTCTTGGACAAGTTCATGCCACAGAACTTCTGTCTGCAGACACGGTGTTTCTTGGATGTCTTCCATGCAATGCATTGCCATAGGAGCAACTGGAAGAGAAGGGGATTTCAGTGCAGAGCAAAGAATACTTAAGCCCCCCTTCTTCCCTTCAACAATGGGAAGAAACAATGTCAAAAGGACCAACCATATGGGTAGGGAGGAGACCTTGGCCTAGACTGCTTAGCTCCTACTTATCAGTAAAATGTCTAATTTCAGTAGGATACTCCCAACTGTAAATTTCAGTGTTTGCCTTAGAAACATTAGGTACAGTGATGTGACAAGAAGTCACAGACATGTAACAATTATGGTCTCTCCCTGATACCACTATTACATCTAGTACAAAGTGACCAGTACTGGTAGATTCCCAATATGAGGTTAAAGGGAGCACTACTACTGAACTGGCCTCTGCAGAAAGCAACAGAAACCATGGACCATCTTGCTAATACAAATGGAGCTATCAAGAGTTTCGAAGACAAAGATACATATACTCTTTTCTTACTTCCCAAGAGGATAAGACCTCTTTATTTTAGAGAGAAGGCCAAATTTCCTGATTTGTATTCTTGGGTGGTCATTTTTCAGTTTGTAGTCAATGCAACTATGGCATAAAACTGATGAGATAATTATAAGCAAGATAATATTTTCCAAGTCCAGCTAAACAATCACAACAATACAGTTAGAAGCCATGACCTTGGAAAAGTGCTGGTGAGTCAACGTGGCGAATGATTTTGCATTTTCACCCATGAGTTTGGAGCTGGGTGTGCAGGCAGTCCAACCTGTATGCCTTTACAACCTTGCTGTGACGATGATATAAAGTCAGCCAATGATTTTAACAGTCTAAACATTTGACTTCTCTACGACAAAAAACTGAATTCAAAAGTAGAGTTTTTTCTGTTCTAATATCCTTTCTTTTTACTTTTACACAGCACATGTGGAACATTATAAATCTAGAGGAGAAAAATGCCAAGTGTGACATTTGGTCTTCTGATCCCATTGTGATGTCTGGGAAAACTAAGCCATAGAATGTGTCACTTAGGAAGTTAGGATGGACTTCGGGAGATCATCTAGGCTGGGGTGTCTTAAATTGGAGTTGAATTTACTTCAGGAAGTCTCATTTCCCTAAAAGTATATAAAAGAGTCCATCATATTCTGAATGTGACACCCTGTCCCAAGTTTAAAACATATTAGCCATATCTAATAATCTATCAATTTTAAGTGCATTAAGTAGATGATAGTCTATTTCAAATACAATGAAAAACATCATTCTTCCATTTCTACTGGTTGGCTATCTGTTCCAATGTTAAAATATTCTCAGTTCATGATAAATTTCCCATTACAAGTCTTATAAATCCCTTCTATTACAGTTGAAGCTAATTTCTTCCTTTCCCAGCTTGGCCAGAGATGAAGAACAGCTGACTGCTGTATATTAACTAGCCCTAGCTATTCTTTAAGACTACTGTTATGGAAGCTTAACTCCATTTCCACAAGTCCTGTCTCTTTGCAATAGCTATCAAATCATTTGCTTATCTTTATAAAATTAAATTCGAATGCCTGTAAATTACACAATGTTTCTCATCAAAGTATTTTTCAAAATGTAAGAGATGGAAGAAAAGACATTCTGCTAATGTCATTTAGAGTCGTTTCATCAGGATATGTGACCAAGTTCAGATTTCAAGGCACCACACCAGTCATTTCCTTTTGGAACCATAGTCCCCCATGTGTGTGTGTGTGTGTGTGTGTGTGTGTGTGTGTGTGTATGCATACACTGCAGAGTAGATGACCAAATAATGAAAGACACATGTATTGGAGACATGCAATTCACATTACTAATTTTTACTGCTTTCCTGGATTAACTCAAAACCCACAAGACAGATGAAGATCAAGACTAGGTTCTCTAATATAGCCCAAACCACCTGCAGAAGTCATTAGAGCCCATGTGCCTGTATGGCTGAAACTGATAAGTGAAGTTCTTTGATACCTGACATATCAAGGAGAGGGAAAGCCTGGGAATATAAGCTTAGAGGCTTTGAGGGATGGCTGAAGCTGCATCTGATTCTGAAATCTGAACATTCTAGCCATATTTGAAATGGCGTGGTCATCTTAAACCCAACCAGGAGACCTCAGAGTACTTTTGGTCTAGGTGGCTTTGAAATAAGGTTCTGTTCTTCATTCCCGTCTTCTGTAGGTAACATCCTGGGCCAAGGAAACTATCAGTATCACTAGAGGGAGACTCTCCCAGCCAGTATGTGAATCTCTGAAGCTAAGTTCAGGAAGCCCCTTCTGAGTGCTATAATGTTGGGAGTGACGAACTTTAGGTGTTCCAAAACATGCATCACCTTTCAAGGACAGTTAGAGGGACTACAGCAACACTGTTTGGTCCACTGTTTGCACTTCAAAAAGAGCACTTTGGAGGTTTGTGCTAAGCACACTGAATAGTTAGGGAGGCAGCCTTACCATTACTGACCAGATTTGAACTATTTCAATTGAGAGACTGAGAAACAGCATGCTAACTCTTCTACTTTGTGAGTCCCTCCTCGGCGTTCTGGGAAGTGTGTGCATACACTATGCACCTAGGAACACTGGAGAGGCTCCCAAACTCTTTACCACTGGCACCTGAGGCCCCTTTTATCTAAGAGTTTGAGTTCTGTTAATATGCAAACACTCTGGAAAGGATAACATCTTCACTTTGCTCTTCAGTGTGAATAAATATAGCAGGAAGACTTCCGGGAAGATGGTGACCAGGTGAGCAGCAAAGGAGCGATCCTCCTTGATAAACACCACCAGCTCGAGACAGACTTGGCGAGTGTGAATGCCGGGACCTCGGCTGGGAAGTTCAAACTGAACGTGTTTCTCTGAGCTGCCAGGGGAGACGCGGTAGGGCGGCCCAAACTGCTGGGGCGAGACACGGGAAAACCTGAAACGCTGGGCACCAGAGACGCTCCATGCAGGGAGGTGGCTTGGCTGGGTCCAAGCGCCCTGGGGGCACAGCCAGCTTGATCACTCCTGCCTCCTGAACCAGAACATCTTGCCAGTGACTCCCGTCAGAAATCGGCTTTTTAGCAGCGGCAACATGGGGCAGTGTCGGATCTCGTGCGCATCAGGCAGGCTACACAGCAAAGGCCCTCAGCAGCCTGCAGTCCATGGCCAAGGCGGCACGTGGAGCACAGAGGAGCAGAGCATCCCGCTCCCTCCCCCAGACCCGGAGAGCGCGAGGAAACAGAAGTGGCAGGGAGTGGTGGATCATGAGCACAGCACAAAAAACTGGCACTTTGGAACCTTCCTGCATGCAGGGACTCCAAAACTGGTGAGCTATCTGTGCTCACAACCGGATCACCGAGTGGGGGAGGAGATCCGTCCCTATACCTGCAGGGAACGCTGGGAGGGTGGGGGAGTGGTCTTACACACCCCACACAGGTCTCTCGGTAGGGAGTAGCTCACCCAAGACACCAGCATCTGAACAGCCTTTTAAGTGGAACTCTCAACAGAAAGCTTAAGGGACATTCTCCCGAAGAGAAGGAGTCATTGGAGCAGCCTCTGCAGCAGACTTTTGCCTGGTGAACTGCCTGGGTAATTTATTGCTCAATATTTTGAATCTGACACCCAAAAATGGGAAGACAGAAGAACAAAACGCAGTCTCAGAACTCAACCCCACCCAGAACAAGTCCTGAATGCGAGGATACAGGGGAACTAGGAAGGCACATACCTGCAAGTTATGAAACGATTGCATCCGAAATGGAACAACTCCAACAGGCCATAAAAGAGCTTAAAGCAGAAATAAGCCACATACCTGCAATGATCTCTCAGACAAAAAATGAACTGAAAACTATAATGGAAGAATTGTTCCGTACACATAGAGAAGAAATAGATAAAAGATTAGAAGAAAATAGGAAACAAATGGAAACGTTACAAGAGCAATTTAGGAATGAATTACCAATAATGAAACAGGTCCAAAAAGATTGCCAGGATTTGAAAACTTCCACGGAAAGCTTGCAGAACTGCTTAAATGAAACCGAAGATAGAATCTCAGACCTTGAAGACAGCATGGCAGCTTATAAGCATGAAAGGAAGGATCTCATAAAATTATCAAAGACAAAAGAAAAATCAATCCAACAGCTGCTAGATGAGGCAAAACGCAATAATATTTGAGTAACAGGAGTGAGTGAAACAGCAGGACACCACAAAGACACAAGAAAAATCAATCCAACAGCTGCAACATGAGGCAAAACGCAATAATATTTGAGTAACAGGAGTGAGTGAAACAGCAGGACACCACACAAACAATATAAAAAGAATATTTGCTGAAATAATAGCAGAAAGTTTCCCAAACAAGGTAAAAGATACTGAGGTACAGTTAATCGAGGCATATAGAACTCCAATGATTCATAACCCAAAGAAAAACACACACAGACATATAATAGTCAAGAATGCAGATATCCAGCAAAAGAACACAATATTAAAAGCTGCTAGACAAATGAAACAGATCACCTATAAAGGAAAGCCCATCAGAATCACAGCAGATTTCTCAACGGAAACCATGAAAGCAAGAAGAGCTTGGAGCAAGATATTACAGATACTGAGACAAAACAACTTCCAACCCAGACTGATGTATCCTGTAAAACTATCCCTCAAATTCAATGGAGAAATAAAATATTTCCACGACAAGGAACAAATGAAGAACTTCATGAGTGCCAAACCAGCATTGGAAAAAGCACTAAAAGATATTCTAGACAGAGAAAAAAGAGACCACAATCCCAAGAACAACGATAGAAATAACTCCCTAAACAGAACAAGTAAACAGTCAGCAAAAGAAGGAAAACAACAACAAGTAAATAACAAGACTAGAATAAGCCAACATAAAACCATTATAACCATTAATGTAAATGGCCTCAACTCAAAAGTCAAAAGGAAAAGATTGGAAGAGTGGATTAACGAACACAATCCAACGATATCCTGTATACAGGAAACACATTTTACTCAAAAGGAAATCCACAGGTTGAAAGTTAAAGGTTGGAAAACAATTCTCCATGCAACAGGTCCCCAGAAAAAAGCAGGGGTAGCTATTATGTTTGCACACACTGTAAACGTCAAACCAAAAACAATCAAAAGAGATAAAGAAGGCCATTACATACTAGTTAGGGGAAAGCTGCAAGAGGAAGAGGTAACAATCCTAAACATTTATGCACCAAACAATGGAGCACCTAACTTTATTATTTTTTTTATTAAAAAAAAGTACAAAAACATATTAACAAACAGACACCAATTAGCATAAAAAATAGTACAATCACAACTGATCTGGGGGCTGGGGATATAGCTCAGTGGAATAAGCACTTGCCTAGCAAGCACAGGGTCTTGAGTTTGATCCCCAGTACCGCAAAAAAAAAAAAAAAAAACACAAT